>MUZH01003612.1:0-17484 GCA_003012965.1 Juglanconis oblonga
CCCTCACTCCCCCCCATCTCGGTCTTACCCCCCCCCCCAATCCCAAAAAAAAAAAACCCCCGCGGGTTTCTTCGCTCACACGAACCTTCACCACAGACCCGCCTACGGCTACGCATACTTCAGCCCGGCCATCATCGCCACCTACAACTACGACGCGATCGAGACCCAGCTGCACTCCGTCCCGCCGTGGGCCGTCGCCTTCGGCTTCTCCATGCTGGTCGCCGTGCTCTCCGACCTCACGCGCCACCGCTTCCTCTACACCGTGCTCCCGATCTGCGTCGCCATCGCCGGGTTCGGCATCCTCATGACCGTCCACGACAACCTGCACCTCGAGTACGCGGCGCTCTTCCTCGTGTGCATGGGGACCTACTCGGCCATGCCCGTCATCGTCTGCTGGTACAACATGAACCTGGGCGGGCACCACCGCCGCGCCATCGGCAGCGCGTGGCAGGTCGGCTTCGGCAACATCGGCGGCATCGTGGCGACGTATAGCTTCCTCAGCAAGGATGCGCCCGAGTACAGGCCCGGGTACAGCATCTGCATCGGCTTCATCTGCCTGAGCGCCGTGAGCTGCTGTGCGTATGCGGCGCTGATTACGTGGGAGAATCGGAAGCGGAGCAGGACGGCGAGGGCAAACTTGAGTGATTATGAGAGGACCGAGTTGGGGGATCTGAACCCGGAATTTAGGTATATGCTTTAATTTTTGGCTTGCTTATGGGGGGAGGGTTGACGAAAGGGGTGGATGGACGGATGTGGATATTGTTGATAAGCCTCTTTGAGTGTTGATGATACATACTCCTTGCAAATTGAGCGACCTTCTGACAATACCCTTTCAAATGGCCCGTTGCAGCGTCATGTGAATAGAACGAAAGAGATCCCAGGACCCTCCCTCGTTGAATGCATCTCGTTTCTCTGTGGCTGTCACACAGCCGAGGTCTCGGATGATCGACAAAGCAGGTGGACGGCACGTTGTAGAGAGGCATGCATCCTGCACGCCGATGTCAGTGACCCTGTCGTCTCGCACACATCGGACCCAGCTTTCCTGATGTCCAACCTCCCACTGGCTCACAACACTCCGGTATCTTTCACCTGGAGTTCCGCATCATGCCCATCCGGACACCCCGGTGTCCCAGACGGCTAGCCAGCCCTCCTTCCTCTCATCGTCGCTGAAGAGGCCGTTCCAACCCCTCCAGACCTTGTTCAACGTCACGCCCAGGTCTCGACCTAGGCTTTCGTTGCTATCGAAGAATTTCGTCAACATGGGCTCGATACTCTCGAAGCCCACAATATACCGCGGTACCTCACCACTCCCTATACCACCGTCTTTTCCAGCCGGCCACATCTCGTCCGTGAGGAAGCCCACGCCCCAGCTGTCATCTTCGCCAAAGCCCTGGTAGAAACGCTTGGTCTCATCCATATACGCCTCCCGCTCCGCGCTCCGCGGGGCTGTATGCAGAGGCGGTTCACACGTCAGTGCGCGGGCGCGTAGGGATGGGTAGACGAGGTGCGAGCGCCAGGGAGTTGCGTGGCAGGGCATCAGGAAAAGAGCAAAGAGCTCATCGATCCTATCCCCGCCACTGGGTTCCTCCGAGCTGGCGGGGAGGGAGTGGTAGTGGTTCACAGGCTGTGTCTGATGGAGGTCCAGACGGTCGGGGTGAACGCGCTCGTACTCGTGGCGGAGAAAGTGCATGACTGAAATTGGCGCGGCGGAGTGGAAGAGGGAGAGGTAGGTTGCGATGACGAGATTGACGAGGAGGAGACCGGCGAGAAGGGCTGTTTTGCCTTGGGAGGGCTGATGGCCCGGAGGGGCGGAGAAGAAGGCTGCGAAGGAGGGCGCGGCGAGGATGTGCAGGACGGGGAGCAGGGGCAAGATGAAGCGCACTTCTTTGTGTGAGATGAGAGACAGCACTGCCATGGTTGTGACAACAGTGAAGGAGAGCGTTTTGAGCGTGTTGTTCTGGAGACCTGTGACCCCAGGGTTTGATGAGGTCGCGGACTTGTACAGCCCAATGAGTGCGAAGGGTAGGAAGGTCATGGTGAGTTGGGTGACACCCTGGGACAGGTAGTAGTGCCAGTCCATCTCTCCGTAAAACACAGCGAGGTCTTGTGACAGATTGAACTGCAGGAAGTGGTATGGGGGAAAAGTCCATTCGTGGTAATAGAGACGGTCTGAGAGGGCGGACAGAGCCAAACCGGCACTCCCACACAGGACTGCCTCTCTGAACAAGACGAGTACGATCCTGAAGGTGATTGGACTCTGTCCACGGAGCGCGGGCCGAGTCAGTGTCATCATGGCGACAGTCGCCCATATCAAGACATTGGTCGGTCTCAGAAGGACTGCGATGGCGGCGAGGGAGAGTGATATTCGGAGACTAGTGTGGTTAGCCGAGGAAGTTTTGCTAGAGACTATTCGCTTCCACACACCTTGTAAGGCGCTCCCTCCTCGCAGAAATTCCGCCGTGAGCCTCGGAAAGATCACCAAGCAGTTCCCATGGCCAGAAGTTCAGTGCCATGATCGTCAGGGTCATCTCGAGTGAGTTTGAGAAAGTCCTCGCGGAGCAGTACCATTGCCAGGGGTTTAGGATCGTCACACATAGCTGCTCGAGGATCAGCAACCAGACCTTGAGACCAAACGCGCAGGAGACTGATACGCACTGCAGACCACGCTGATCTACTTCCCTGGCCATAGACCTTTTCCGCAAGCTTCCAGGTGTAGAAGTCACCCAGTACAGCAAAACATGCTTGGACCACTTTGGGCAGGATGGCCAGTAGGGTGGCTTTGAAAGATGGCAAGCATGGTAGAATGGTAGTGATCTTATCTACCGCGGCATAAGCCACAGCGAACAAGGCTGGATGGAGCGAGGACCGCAAGTGGTGTTTCCATTCCTACTTTGGCATCAGTCTCCATGGAAGTAGGTATGTATGGATAGGTATGAGGGTTGTCCACCCACCCATGTCAACCATGCACCGCTGCTGGGACCGAATGCTAGGTTCCATGCTGGCTCGAGGGCTTGAAAGTACTCGTCCGGCTGGAAGAAGGTCTTGCCCGTGCAAGTGGCGTTTATGACACGGAGGACCAACAGGCCTACAAGAACGTGGTGTGTCTGAAGTGGAAGCCCATGTTGAGAGTGGAGCTGGCGGGCCTCATGGGCAGACATACTCGATCTCGAGAAGCGCGTTACTTCATGGGCGGATTTTGTCCATGCAGCCTCATGAATGTCGAGGTGTGTGTGGTCCGTCAAAGGCTGGGGCCGAGATTGAGTTGAAGTTTGAGATCTTGCGTGCAGGGTGCTTGAGCCGGAGCCGCAGCCGGAGCCGGAGCCCCCGAACGACCTGAACCCCTGAAAATCGCAGGGCTGTGTCCGCAGTCCCGCTGGAGCGTGGGGGGCGGGCTGGTGAATGCCCAGGCCGCACCATCCCGCGATCGGACCCTGGATTACCGTGCTCCCTCCAATAATTTCTGGCGCAGCGAGTAGCAGTAGAGCAATTTCAAATGATACATTCCAAGACTCAGTATGGCCGTAGTCCTACCACTCCGCTCATCAATTGATCGGTCGCGGTCTGCCTGGGTGCAGAGATGGGCCAAAGACTGGCTTGAGTCGTTGGCAGCAAAGCATTATTCATATTATTCATAGCGGCGGCTTCCTTCGGCTAAGCTGCCGCGAGTTGCTATCTTGTGACCGTGCAATGACGGTTTCTCGGCTGTAATACAAAACACGGTCGCGGTTATACTTGCACTTAGGGGAATAGTGTCACCGAAAATTCTCGTTGGCAAGAGGACTTGTATGGATCAATCTGCACGGCGCCTTGGTCAACGTGAGCATTCCTTCCGTTGTCCGGACTCAGACTTGCTGTGCTAAACCTAAACCTGATCCTGATCCTGATCCGCGCGTATTTATAGTCTTGCCACTTCTTTCTCAGTCCTCCTCCTAATACCGTCCGCTTCTTCTCTTCAACTTCATCCTCCGACACCAATTGACCAGCAAGAGTTGCCCCCTCCGCGACCACAACAGAGCCTTCTGCGAGTCGTCGTCCAAGGTTCAATTTTCACCTTGTCCTTGTCCTTGTCCCTGTCACTGTCCCTCCGATCTCGACTCCGACTCCCACTCCGACTCCCACTCTTCGCCTCTCAACCTGACCTCAACATGGCGCCTCACGCAGACAAGGACGTTGCCACCAACGGCAATGGCAGTGGAACCTCACACTTCCACGCCACCTCCACCAAGTCCGCCATCGCTACCGAGAACCAGTTCGCCGCCCACAACTACCACCCTCTTCCCGTCGTCTTCGCCCGCGCCCAGGGCGTCAATGTCTGGGATCCCGAGGGCAACCACTACCTTGACTTCCTGTCCGCCTACAGCGCCGTCAACCAGGGCCACTGCCACCCAGAGCTGATCAAGGCCCTGACCGAGCAGGCCGGCCGCCTGACCCTGTCCTCGCGTGCCTTCCACAACGATGTGTTCCCCGTCTGGGCGGAGAAGGTGCAGAAGATGTTCGGCTATGACATGTCGCTGCCCATGAACACGGGTGCCGAGGCCGTGGAGACGGCCATCAAGATCGCGAGGAAGTGGGCTTACAAGGTCAAGGGCGTGCCCGAGGGAAAGGCCCTGGTCTTCTCGGCTCTGGACAACTTCCACGGAAGGACGGTGAGTGCTGCTTGCGGTTGAGCGCAGCATACTCTGGCTTGCAGTTCTGGGCATGGGAGAAATATCGGCATCTAACCGCGCCAGCTATCTAGATGACGGCCATCTCGCTGTCTACTGACCCAGAGTCACGAGATAACTATGGTCCCTACGTGCCCAACATTGGTGCCACCAGCCCTTCTACCGGCAAGCCCATCCGCTACAACAACGTCGCCGATCTTGAGGAGGTCCTCGAGGCGCATGGCAAGGAGACCGCCGCCTTCATTGTCGAGCCCATCCAGGGCGAGGCCGGCGTCGTGGTGCCGGATGAGGACTACCTAGCCAAGGTGTCGGCTCTCTGCAAGAAGCACAACGTGCTGTTCATCTGCGATGAGATCCAGACGGGTATTGGCCGCACGGGCAAGATGCTCTGCCACCAGTGGGCTGGCATCAAGCCTGACCTCGTCACACTTGGCAAGGCCATCTCAGGTGGCATGTATCCTGTTTCCGTAAGTTTTCCAGACACGCATTCCTTCGGAGGCCATGCCTTCCCTTTTTGGGGGGAGGGGGGGTGGTGGGCAGAGTTCTCGCATTGACATGAAGGGCCTCTCTTTTCTGGCCGCGCCTTGAGAAAGAATACAAGATTGACCAGGTTTGACAGTGCGTCCTCGCCGACAAGGAAATCATGCTCGTGGTCGAGCCCGGTACGCACGGTAGCACCTATGGTGGAAACCCTCTGGGGTGCGCTGTCTCGCTCCGTGCTCTGGAGCTCATCGAGGAAGAGGACATGACGGCGAAGGCCGAGAAGCTTGGCAAAATCTTCCGCGAGGGAGTGGCTTCGTTCAACACGCCCATCGTTCAGAAGGTCCGGGGCAAGGGTCTGCTCAACGCTGTGGTCATTGATGAGTCAGCCGCCAATGGGAGATCTGCCTGGGATCTTTGCATTTTGTTGAAGGAGAAGGGTCTATTGGTGAGTTCCTCATCTCCGGTTTCTGCCGACAATTTGCTTTTCAGCTGGATACCGCCTTCCCTGCCTGTCTTCACCGCCTCTCACGCAGGTACCACTGCACCACTGCCTTGCGCCAATCTCATCATACACGAGGCTCCAGGCAGAATGCGACAGCAAAGCAAGTGGAGACTAACACGGGACAGGCGAAACCGACACATGGGAACATCATCCGATTTGCTCCCCCGTTGGTTATCTCGGAGGCAGAGCTGGAAAAGGCCCTGAGCATCATCGGCGAGGCTCTGAAGGAGCTGCCTAACGCGAAGCACGCCGACCATTAAGTGGATATACCCATGGGGGGGCTGGGGTAACGCTGAAGGCCAAAACCTTGAACGTCCTGTGACTTCAAGATGGCAGTTGGCCGGGTAGAAAAGAGCACGTCGTTTACCGCCTCGCTTGCTGATGGGAAGGACGAAAGAGGTGGATCCATGCATTGGAAAATCTGGGGAAACGATCCTTCTCAGCGGCGAGGATGGGAGCGACAAGGTGGTCGTTCTGTGCCTCTGTCCAGCGCGCGCCCAGGGGGGGGCTTGCTCTAGCCCGGGCGTTGGACAGGACACGAGCAGACCATCCCCGGACCATGACGGCGACCTGGTCTGGCTGGTGTTCTAGCAACGAGGCCTGGAGAAAGGTTGTCTGGCGGTTTTTGGAAACGCCTTGTTCTTGCCTGCATTGGCTGGGGCGTCATCAGGGTCGATACCCCCCCAGACTGCTTACATACTGTGTACATTTATGCGGTAGATATCGTACTAGGTACATACCTACTGATAGATCAAGGACGTAGGCAGGAATACAATGATATCACTGAAGTTCACGCAAGCAGATCGCTACCGTGAAGGATCGCCGATTCCTTTGACCGCGAACGAACCGCTCGCCCGGCCACACGCAACCTGATCTGATCTGTCTTGGATGCTGTGCAACCTGGCAGCTCAACCCCAGCCAACAACACGGCCCAGTGGGTCTAGGCCGGCCAGGCAGAAGATCCATCCTTTGTTACAAGTCCTAGTCCAGGTGAACTACGCCGCATTTGTGACACATCGTCCGGAATACCGCAATAGGGCACCCCTTCCCTCAATCCAGTCACACAACGGCACTTCTTCATCTGATAGTACTCACTTCTTCTTCTGCCTACTCTTTTTTTTTCCTTTCCTTTGCAGCCTGGGGAAAGTCCTCCCCATCTAGCCTATCAATGTCCCCGGGGCTGCCCCCGCCAGGCCGCTCCAGCGTTTAGCTGCATGCATGAAGCAGGACCGCACACACAATCGCACGCCCGAGTTGTTAAGGAGCTGGGGTTACATGATGCAGATGTGGGGTGAGAAAGTACAGCATACTATGGTATATGCATGCATGTTGGGTGGCTTTTTTTTTGTTTTTTTGTTTTTGGTGGTGGTTGTTGTCTTTTTGCTTTGTTTTGAGGCGTCCGGGGAATGTGGAAGTTTCGGCGTCTGGTCTGTAGGATGGGGTGTGGGGGAAGTGATGGTACTACTACTGGCTGCTGGCCTCTGGGGGAGTGCCAAATGGGATGGGTTGGATGGGTTGGACGCTCCATGGGATGAAGGAGGTTGGTTTTGTACTGTACTGTCCCAATGCGGACGGGTGCATGGAGCAATTGGACACGGTGGACGGACAACGCATGTGGGATGAGCGATTCAACCTCGGGGATGCAGTGGGATGGATGCAGTGGGATGGATGCAGCGGTTTTGGCCATGTATGTGGTGCTGACTGTCAACGCTCAACCCAAGAAACCCCTAGCAACAACGACTACATGTCACAGCCTCGCCGTCTTCGAGCAGAGGCGGCGATGCAAGTGGATTCACAGTGGAGTGTGCTTGCCTGCCTGGCCAGCCCCACAAAGCCAGCCGTCCGGCCGTCAAGTCCCGAAGACGACCCACCCGTCCACGATGCAACCCTCCACACGGCAGACAGACCTACCATAGTACCTGCTCCGGATGGGGAAAGGTAAGTTCCGGATGGTTTACTATATGGTACATACTTGCAAGCTCTGCGCCCCTGAGAAGAGGGCTGCAGGAGAGCGCAGCATCACGACTCTTGAGAGAGTTCAAGAAAGCTGACTCGGAGCCTATGAGCGAGCTGTTCCGGAAAATCACGCAAAGGAAGACGTTGAAGTACGTCATCGAAGGAGGTGAGTTTCTGTTCCTGACTCGGCTCGAGCAGACAGGACTTGGCTGCTTCTGCCGATATGTTCTCGAATTGTTCCCGAATTCTGGCCAGGCTGCCGGGACGGGGTTTCGCTCCGACATGAGTGACTGGCTTTCTCGTGCGTACGGACAAAAAGTAATGAGTCGACTGGATTGTGCGCTATCAGCTTCCATGGGAAAGTTTCATGGGAAAGAAGCTCCATGACCGCCAGATGTTGAATGGTGAGGTGACTTGCTAGGGAAAGAGGTCTTATTAGTGAATCATCCCGATAGCAGCAGCGAGCTGAGGTGCTAGCTGGGTTGGAGACTTCTCCCGCAGGAACCGCAGAAACATGAGACATCGAAGCGCGCCGGACCCTGCCGCCATCTGCAGGCCAGCAGGGGCATCTCCTAGCTCGACGGAGATGGGCGAGAGACAGCTGTCTCAGCAGATCAACAAGTGTCAGGCAGTCAGGGTAGGCTTGCCGGGCAGTACCAGGGAGAAGGCATGTTAGCCTCGCATCCAGACACCCGTGAAGTTGACGTGACGAAAGAAACACGGGCACAGGATCGAAGGGGTGCCTTCGTCCAACGGTCGGACGAAAGGGCCAGACTGGCCAATATCGATCTTGACAAGCCTGTGTGATAGTAGCCCGTCATGCAGCACTTGAATGGCTAGATAAGATACCTCGTCGGTAGTTCGCAACCGTTCTTTCCCTAGTGCGCTTGATGCGTTGTCGTCGTTCTTTGTCCGGTGTCGATGTCATGCTCCTGCACATAGTAGGTACGGAACTGATTAGGCCGGAGCGAAGCTTGGCGCAGGTAAGAAGGAGGATACTTGGTACGCAGCATCCGATTCCACCGGATCGTCACGCCGAGCAGCGTACAGAAAGTGCAGAAAGTAGTGTCTGTGGTAGGTTGCCTGCCATGTTGTACTGCAGCTTGCCCGGCAGTCGAGCACTCAAGTCGAGCACTCGAGTCGAGCACTCACGGACAGCACTCGTACACCATGGAGTCATCCGTGATGCTACAGGGAAGCAAGTCTCTCCCCCAGTGGGTTTTCTTATTAGGCACTCTCCTAGGCAGAACGGCAGCGTGAGAGGGTCTGCTCCTGTGAGACTGTGTAGTGCCGGATATCTGCTGCGGAGATATGCAGCTCTGGGGCGCATGAGGGCCGTTGAGCGAAGGAAGTGTCGATATGCAGGTGCATGGGCTGGCGCGGCCTCTCGAGGGGTGAGTGGCTCGCACGAGTTGACCAGAGCAATAGTCGAGTGCGACAAAGCATCGTCCGCGATGGATGGGCACGGGCACGGGCACAGGCACGGGCACAGGCACGGGCACAGGCACAGGCACACACGGCGTTGCGGTGTAATCCGTACATGCCTTCTCTCCTCCTTGTGTACGGCCCGTTCACAAGGACAAGCTTCTGAAAGACCGGTGCGTCCGATAGCAGCAGAAAAGCTGGGGTTGACGTGACGTGACGTGCTACGCGCCAGATATGGTGGGAGGTTCCGGGTCGGTGCAATACAGGAGAAGCAATTACATCAGCGATCTCGCAAGAGGGCTTGAGGTTTAGGTGATCCAAGCTGTTGGAAGCGCAAGGCGGATGACATTGTTGGGAGCCATCAGGCCATGGGGGGACTCCAGAGACGAGATATCGGGACATCAAGGTGGATCTCTGCTGACAAGGTGCTGAAGTTCCAGCATGAGGCCCGAGAGGAAAGCCTCCGTTATCGCAAGTGGATTGGGGTCAAAGGGGTCGGAGGTCGTATTGTCACCGACAGTTCAAAGAGGCGGGACCGTTTGACAAGAAACTGGATGGCATCATGACAAGTCAGGAACGTGCAGTCAATGGCACTGCTTTGTAAGGGGGCGTCTGGTTTGGCCTGTTGGGTCGTCAGGGTCGTCAGGGTCGTCAGGGTCGCCAGGGTCGCCAGGGTCGTCAGTGAGTGTGCTTCACCGTTGGACCTGGTCACAGCTGCCGATTCTGTCAAGGTGCGCAAAACGTAAATCTTCGTGACATGGAAAGTTCATGAATGAATCTTGACATGTCGGTTCACCAACTCGGTCGACGCGTCGCATCTTGTTGCCTGCGATGCTCCCATGCTACAGTGCTTGAGTGCTTGCAGATGTGGGCGCCACCTGTCACAGTAGGGGATCTCGTCCGCCTATGTTATACAGGCAGGTACCTAAGTACTATGCGTTAGGTATTTCTTGTACATACCTCTATGGTTCCATAGTAAGATCCGTAAGCGCAGGTGGTGGATAAGGGGTCTGCCCTAAGCGAGGAGGCTTTATACAGTAGGTATCGTACAGCAGTCGCGACGGACATATACCATATACCATACGTAGTACTACCTAATGTACCACAGTAGTGTAGTACGAAGTGGCTAGCTTAATCGACCTGGCAGGGCAGCACCCAGTTTGAACGTGTCCAGCGTCAGGGGGCTGCGATCTGAGGTGGATTGGAGATGCATGAGAAACATGGTGCCCGGATGGCTGTAAAGCCCCGTCAAAGTCGATGCAGGTCCATATCAGGTCATCTGTGCTAGCTTCCTAGCGCCCGTAGTGTGACTTTACCGCCCGATGCGTTTCGTAAGAAACAGATAGTACTTGGGAACTACATTGGAGCCCGGCGTCTGGAAAGGCGCAGGTGCGCAAGTGGACCAAAAGCCTTCCACCCGCAGTGGATCAGAGCACATCACGAGTCCACACTTCACTTCACCACCTCCTTCGACTTTCACTATCTGTATGGTGTTCCCCAGGTCCGTAATCGCCCACCACCCACCAACCAACCAACCAACCAACCCACCAAGCAACAACAGACTGATAACCTCGCGCCGTCGAACTCCTTCTATTCCTCACCTGAGACTGGATTTGTTTGGGTGCTATCTCCCTCTTTCTCTTTCCATATTCCGATTCGTCCTCTTTGAGGCTCCGTGACTAATCCAACTCGCCGCCTTCCCCCTCCTTTGACTCCCTTCTTGTGTTCTTCCATCCACACAACACAACCTCCGCCCTCACCGAATCCTCATACTGTATTCAGTTCTGCAGTGGTTGGTTTCGGGACACTTCACCCAAGCACTCGCTCTCTGAGTCATTGAGTTGAACTCGGACTTCGTCTGCGGCGAAGAGGAGAGAGGCCTTCGGTACTTCCCCTTCCTCACATGCCCACCGTAGACGTGACAAGGCTAACGGAAGCGCGGTCTCCCTTTCAGCATTCGGCGTCACAGGACCCTTATCGCACGCACCCAGTCGCTGACCTCTGTTTTCCCCCGACAACCGCAGACTCTCTCGTCGATTTGTCTCGTCACTTGATTCTGCGACTCTTCTCTCCTCTCCTCTCGTCGGCGGCGGCACTTCGATTCGTCATCGCCGTCCACACATATTTGACTCACGTCACGGCTGCCTGCCAAGTCGGCCTACTGAGTCCATCTCAGACAGCAGACCCCTACCTAGTCTCCTCCCAGGGCCCCTGTCTGTTAGTCCATCCCCAGTTCTCGGGCTGTCGCATATGTACCGGAGTACTGTGGTAGATGCCAGCAAGGTACGCACGTCCCAACCTTGAAATCCCCCAACCATCCATGCATTACGCTACTGGGTACCCACTCCAGTCTCCAGTCTCCAGTCTCCGAGGTCACTCTCACCTCCCATCGAGACATCCGTCACTGCGTTGCGCTGCATCGAATCGGATGCTTGCCTGCCGCTGCCCTGCCCGTCGACCTCCAGCCCTCCCAGCAACATCCAAACACTCTCGTTTCTCTCTTCTTTTCCTTCTCGTTCTTTCCCATCGCATGCAGGGCTAATCGTGTCTGAGGACAGAACACAGCCCATCCCCCGTTTCCCAACCTTCGCCTGTCGACCTACATGCGTACATGACGCCCACGACAGTTCCCTTCGAGTCCTACCCCCTTTAGGCCCACGGGCTACATCAACACAGCTGCCTTCCTGTCCGTCGTCAACTCCCACAGGAAGACATGGCTTCACAATCCTCAGCTCCACGGCGCCCCCGCCTCGCGACCGATGCTATGGCCGATTTCAAGGTTGCTGGCAAGATCGGAAAGGGCAGCTTCGCTACAGTATACAGAGGGCATCATAGGGTCAGCTTCCTCGCTTTACCTTCCTGAGTCTCTCCCCCCCACGCCCCATACGTCAGTCTATAGAGCCTCTCCTTGGATGGGAGACCTGATGTTGAGACGGTGGACCCGGACAAGCTCTACTGCCTACCTCTCCACTGCTTTCGGTGTACGAGACAAGCTGACATGACTGCGTCCCTATAGAGCACCGATCTCCTCGTCGCCGTCAAATCCGTCGAACTCGGGAGGCTGAAGGGCAAGGTGAAGGACAACCTCTACTCCGAGATTAAGATTCTCGAGAAGCTTCGTCATCCACATATCGTCGCGCTCCATGAGTGTGTCGAGACACCGTCCCATATCCACCTTATGATGGAGTATTGCGCACTTGGTGACTTGTCATATTTCATCAAGGGGAGGGAAATACACATAAACAACCCGGTTCTGACCGACGTAATGACCAAGTACCCCACGCCACCCAACGCCGGTATCAACGAGGTTCTCATCCGCCACTATCTCAAGCAGCTCTCGAGCGCCCTTCATTTCCTGCGTGAGCAGAACCTCATCCATCGCGATGTAAAGCCTCAGAATCTACTGCTGCTTCCGCCGCCGACCTGGCAAGAAGCCCACCCGGATCTGGAGCCCATCCTCAGCGCCAGCTATGACAGCCTGATTCCTGCAACCGGACTACGATCTCTGCCGATGCTCAAGCTCGCCGACTTCGGTTTCGCCCGCGTGCTGCCGTCTACTTCACTCGCCGAGACCCTCTGTGGCTCTCCACTCTACATGGCTCCGGAGATCTTGCGTTACGAACGCTACGATGCCAAGGCCGATCTGTGGTCCGTCGGAACAGTCTTGTACGAGATGGCAGTAGGTCGGCCTCCGTTCCGTGCCGGTAATCATGTCGAACTTCTTCGGAAGATAGAAAAACAGGATGACAAGATCGACTTCCCAACCCGCGTCAAGATCTCGCCAGCCTTGGAAAAGCTCATCCTAGCACTACTCAGGAGGAGTCCCGTTAAGCGCATCAGCTTCGAGGACTTTTTCAAAGATGAGGTGGTGGCAGGTCCGATACCAGGACTTGTGGGGGAGGACTTGATCAAGTCTGCTGAGTCAAAAGACTCAAAGCGCGCCAAAGTTGCTGCCAAGGCTGATGAGCCAGGTTCGACGAGCCGAATGCTGTCGTTACGACGCTATGGTACGGAGCAAAGCCTGAACAGGACCGAAAAAGTTCAGTCTCCGGTTGAAAAGCCCTACAGACGTTCACCCTTGTCCACTCCTACTATAGAGTCCGACAAGCAGCTTGGTCAACCTGCCACACGGCTCAGCAACTCTCCACGTCAGGAGATGGTGGAGGGTCTGGGCATACGCCGACCACAGCCTGTGCCGTCAACCTCTGCTCCGACCAGACCAACTACGCACGAAGCTCGGCGGCGGGCAATGTCAAATGCGTCGGCCAACAAATCTGGCCGGGACGGTCTAGCCACGGGTGGGTTGACAGAGAGCCCCCGAAGTCGATCAGGAACACATTCAGGAAGGAATTACTCGGATGAGCAGGAACAGGCCCAGCAAGACATTGCTTTCGAGCGGGATTATGTCGTGGTGGACAAGAATCAGGTCGCGGTCAATGCCCTGGCGGATGAACTGGCTGCCAACGGGCGGATGGCTTTGCTGGCCCAAGAACAATCACCCCAGCCGGGACAGATGGCGCGGCGGACCACAACCCAGGGCGCACCAGACTCAACAACTGGGGCGATTGCACCTGCACCCTCACGGGCCATGCAAATCGCGCAGGGCAGACAGCGGCCCAATGCTTATGAGCGCCGGCCCTCTCTGAGCGGTAGTCCCGCTTCATTCATCACCAAGGCCATTCATGACGCCAGCCACCGTTGGCTGGGCATGAGATTTCCAACAGAATTTGGGAAAAGCGGCTCTCCGCCCCAGCTATACAACCCTTTCCCGGTCTATCCAATGCCATCGGCTCCATTGAACCTGATTGGCGACGGGAAGCAGAGCGCCCCCTACGACGAGGATGCTCGAGTTGCTCAACGCATCGAGGATTTTGCCACAAGGAGTGACGTTGTTTACGGGTTCGCCGAAGTCAAATACAAACAACTCGTGCCACTGACACCGTCTATGGACCATGGTTTAGGTGGTGTGCCATCAGATACGGAAGCTTCTGAGGGCGAAGATGTGCTCACCCCCGATGCCATCGTTTCATTATCAGAGGAGGCCCTGGTACTATACGTCAAGGCCCTGTCACTTCTTGCCAAATCGATGGACATAGCAAGCTTGTGGTGGACGAGAAAGACCCGTTCAGAGTCGTCTGGCAACCATTCAGCCGCTCGCGATCCTGCCAACACCCAAGCTCTCATCAGTCGGATCAACTCGGCCGTGCAGTGGGTCCGCGCACGTTTCAATGAAGTTTTGGAAAAGGCGGAGGTTGTCCGGCTGAAGCTCATCGATGCGCAGAAGGCTTTGCCAGAAGATCATCCTAGCCATCCAAGCAACCACCCGGAGGCTGGGTCAGCAAGCATCTCAGCCGTTGATGGTGTCGTCATCACGCCCGGTCTCAGCGCCGAGAAGCTCATGTATGACCGAGCAGTCGATATGAGCCGCAAAGCAGCGATTGACGAAATCTCCAACGGGGATCTAGGGGGATGCGAAATCTCCTACGTTACGGCGATCTGCATGCTCGAGGCGGTCTTGGACAAGGACGAAGATCTTCCTAAGAGACGGGTCTCCGGCTCTTCCAGGGACGAGCCTACAACTTCGCGAGAAGAAACCACGTCCGAGATCAGCTCGGACGACCAGCAGAATGTGCACAAGTGTAAGTGGAAGTGGTCAGTTGATCTGGAGAAAGCTCAACTAATTTTGCTTAGTGATTGGCATGATTACCAGCCGACTTGCCGCAGTCCGAAGCAAGATGCGCATGATTGCGAGTGCGACGAAGCTCCAGCAGCAGCAGCAGCAGCAGCAGAACCTCGTCAGACGACGTAGTGGTGATGGGACTCCACGCAGTGTGCCTTCTCATGGCTCATGAGAAGAAATATTCCACGATTGACGATATTGCATTGACGCGCATAACAAGAGGTCGATTTTCCTTGGCCTACTTACATAACGGGAACCAGTCCTGGATGGCTCAATTCAGCCCATGGCCTCAATGCCTCACTTCGCCTGCCATTTCAGGAGGCAGCTCATCGGCCGGTGTCACGGTGTTTTTCTGCTTTGTGTTTGGAACTAGGCCTGTCATGGTTTGCCGGAACCTGGATTTCTTGATAACTTTTTTTTTGGGGGGGGGGGATTGGTTTGGTCCGGATCATGGAGTATGCGGCGTGTCACCTGTTGGTATGGACAGTCGAACGGTTCACCGGGGATAAGGATATTTTGTTTTGTGGGCTTGTTTTTTTTTTCGAGCCATCGCTTTTCTTTTCAAGGGACGTATCTGAGATTGGACAAGGTCACAAGGCTGGTGTGATGAAATTTCCTTCGAGCCGGGCGGGTAGGGAGACCTGGCGAGCAATCCAATGTTCGCAGCTCAACGTCCACTGCTGTCCAAGATGGACTACATTTGCAAAGACACGTTAGTCAAGCCATGGAGCCGAGGGAGGGCACACACTTCTTCCTACGCTCAGCCGGGTTCTCGTTTTCTTCAGGTGTATGATCTGCCAAGGTGTGTAAATTAGACCTGACTATCCTGGATACCAACATGTGGTCGGCGTGGTAAGGGGGCCGAGGAGTTCCTACGCAAGGGGGCAGAAATACTAGTTTGAGAAACGGAAGCATTATTGCAATCGCCCGGACATGGAACAGGAACAGTCAACTACGGCATTGTTACGCAGACAGTTAGTTATCATACGTATATAATCAGAGTAGTAAATGTGGTACTACTACAACACTAAACTACAAGGGATCCTACTATACTATAAATACACTAAGAACTATAGATTAGTACACCTACCTATACATTAATAAAACAGTATTTAGTTATTCTACTTTTATGCCTTTTAAGTAGTTGTGGTTATTGCTTTTTAAGCTGTTAATATAGCTATAAAAGCCGGAACAGTTTCCTTTATACAACGGAGAATGCTCGAAAGCCTAGTACCTAAGATCATACAGTGCCGTTAACAGTAAGAGAGCAAAACAATATATAGTAAGTAGCATTAACTACTACAAACTACATTTGGCAATCTGTATATGGATGATTAAATGATCAACAATGCTGAACATCTAAGCTGGGTGACAATTTCTCAGGCTTCATATGATGATGCACCGGTGGAAAATGACAATGAGCGATCGCGTCTTGCCCGTTCTACATCGGAGTGACCTTGCTAATAAGTTAGATACTACAATGCCTCAGTCCCCTCGTACGCAAAGAATCCCGACGCCGTAGCCAGCCCCTTGAAAAAAGGTTCTTCAACCGCACATGCCGCTCTTCCGCAGTAGGTTGTTCTACTTGCGTACAATTAGGAGCATAGTGGCGAACCGTAAATCTGGGACGCCGACGCCTGTTGCGTGGACACTGGAACTAGAAGCCTATAAAACTACTCGCAATACACTAAGTAGTATGTAGATATGCCTTTCGAAGATATCCCCTCAGGACATACACCCCTGGGACATTTCTGCTCGGATCATAGGCTTTGGAGTCAGCTACCGCAGAAGGAGATTTCATTTACGAAAATTTTATAATCTCTCTGACCCGGAGGTGAATATTCATGGGAGGGAGGGAGACTCGGGGGTGACTATATACTAAGCGGGTGCTCACCCAGGGGTTTCTCAACTCAGAATTATATCCCGAGTAGACGATGATTTGAACGAAACATACCTCGCCGCCTATCTGGTGAAAACATTGTACTGGCTTCTTAGTCTTCTGTTCATATAGAGCATCGAGTACAGAAATGAAGAAATACCGGTTTTTGAGGAGATACGCCCAAGTCCAGCTCAAAAGACGGATGGGTTACTCGCAAAGATAGAGGAACCCAATGGATGAATATCCTACCTATTCGCTTCTCCTACATCTCCTGGTATCACAATGTGTTACTCCAATCTCTCGAATGGCCAAGGCCTCTTCTCCTATGGAACCTTTTTAGTGTTTTCTGAATATGTTGGTGACCTACCTAGTCGAGCCAACTTGCTGAAGTGTTCGAGACGTTACCCCTTGTTGATTCCGCAAGTCAATATGTTGGAAATGGTCTAACTTGGCGGATATTGTATATCTATGCTCCGTGCCGGCGGTTCTACTAGCCAACAGACGTGTTAACTTTCCCCCACTTTCGGGTCTTATATATAGGTTTTGCCGTATCTTTACTCTAATTCTCTCTTACCTTGACTTGGAGGCTTACAGCAGCTATGGCCAGAAACGCACGGCCATTGTCTTTGATCCTGGGTCTAGGAGGAGCCTTGGGTTTCGGTCTCGTCGCCATCTTCCTACAGCCCGTCCGGTGTTGAACTACCGAGATAACAGCCCTCTGAAACCCTCTAAATCACTCCCTTACTCCCAGCCACCCCGTACGGGTTATTAGCGGCTATACTAGAGTTTGGGGCTTGAAGTAAATCAGTAGGAGGTTTCTAATAAGAAAGAAGGGACGGAACAGATGTCTATATATTCCAGTCAGTAGCCTTCTCTCTGTACTTCGAGAGAGGAA
>MUZH01003613.1:0-17626 GCA_003012965.1 Juglanconis oblonga
CCTTGTACGCACTACTCACCGTCGTCCACTGGTTGAACGTGATGTACAGAAAGTAGACGGGGTAGAAGGCAAAGTTGGCGCCCACCGTCAGGATGTAGCCGGCCGTGTAGAACGGCGGGCTGTACTGCTGGTACTTGGCCTCGTCGAGCTTGTTGTTGGTGATGACGGCCTGCACCTCGTACGAGGTGCCGTTGTTGGTGAAGGCGGACGACGAGTTGATGGGCAGGTAGGCCGTGTTGTACATGTTCTTGTAGTAGATGCCCAGGATGATGAGGCCGCCCAGGATGGAGGAGATGTACATGGTGCAGGTGGCGAAGAAGGGCTGGGCCAGGGCAGCGTAGGATGAGGTGGCTACGTTCCAGTCAAAGGTCGTGATGGGGTTGCTGGGCGGGGGTTGCTCTCCTGTTAGCATTCAACAGCACCTTTGTCGTCGGTCCATGACTACAAGCACAGGTAATTACGTGTGTGTGACTTACAAAAGACCGAGGCCGAGACTGGATCCTGTGAGAATCGCCAGCGTGATGTTCTCAGGCGCGATCCATGTCATCCAGTTGAAGGTGCTCAGCGCCGTGAACAGATATCCAGGGAGCCAGTAGTAGACAAACATCGAGACGGTCGCAATGTAAAAGAACTTGTATCTGCCACGAAGAATCAGTGATGAGCCGCGGCCTGTCCGAGAACGCCGAAGCAGCCCAACTCACCGTGACGCGGTCCAGTTCTTCCCAAACGCCGGGATCGTCTCCCTCGGCTCGGCTCTCGTCAACGCCCTGTTCATGGCGATCGTGGGCAAGATCGTCGGCCACAGGGCCTTGACGGGATAGACGCTGAAGCGCCGCAGATAGCCCGCCAGGCCCATGCCCATGGTCTGCACGAACAGGGTCAACATGAACTGGTAGCCGAACGTGACGAACGTCTCGCCGTAGTACATGGGCATCTTCTGCACCAGGATCATGGTGTAGCTGTTGGTGGTGTAGATGGCGATGTTGTACGTGATGGTCGCGAACATCTGCTCCTTGAAGGTCCAGGGCCCCGGGTTGAGCGAGTGGCGCGTCCCGAAGACGGTGATGCCCCAGTCGGGGAGGGCCCATTCGAGGAATTTGGCGCAGGGGTAGAGCAGGATCTGGATCACGCTGCCGCCCAGGGCTTGATGGAGTCCATCCATGTTAGCTGGAGGTGGGTGATGATGGAAGTACCTAGGGAGGCGCGAGACTTACAGATGCTAGGGAAACGGCTGTTGAAGAAGGTCGACATGAAGGTCCCAATGACGGCCTGGACAGTCAGCAACAAGGGATTCCGTGAGAATATTCCGGGAGTGCAGTATCACTTACCCAGCCTATGCCGAGGAAATATGCTCGGAACGTCTCGACAGGAATCGAATCGTCCGTCTCAAGCTCCTGGACCGCTCTCACTCCAGGATAAGGCGACGAGTAGCGCATCATGGTGGCATCGATCCTCAAGTCCCGGTCGTAAAAGTCCCCATACAGTTTCCGTCCCTCGAGGAGCCGGCGCATACGATCTCTCATATCGGACGGGAAGTTCCAATCATCGGCATGGAAGCGTGCGCTCCCCTCGATAATGGCGATGGCCTCCTCCTCGCTCATGTTGTTTATCTTGTCGAGGATGTATTCTCCTTCGCCGTTCGGCGCCAAGGTCTCGAGCATTTCGTGGGGGATCTCATCGCCCCAGTTCCCCTCGGACACGCCCGCGTAGGGAGACTTCTCCAGGTCGGGGCTGGCGGGCGTGACGCCCTCGTCGAGGGTTTCGACCTTCTCGGCCATGTTGGCGATGCTTTCAGCAGACGACGATTTGCTGGGACACAGAGCAAGCAACACACAGCCTGGGTTCACAGGAGAACCCCCGCTGAGAACGTGTCCTGGGAGGATGAACTCTATTCTCCTCAGGTTCTCCTTCTATCAGAAAGAGGGGATTCGCGGGATATCAACCACAGTCCATATCGCCCCCGGTAGAGTACGACCCGCTCCTATCTCGCGGTAGCGCACCGTGTCTGTCCATCATGTCCCCTTTCCGTCGTACCATTGATACTCGGCCAAGACCAACGATTGGACTGCCCGATAGCAGGTGCGTTTACCCTGCATGGACTCGCCCTGTGAACCGGCCGTCTGACGCCGTCAACCTTCCAGGGTATCGCCGGCTTCTCCACACTATGCGATGCTGCAGATATCCCCGGTCGTTGATAGCGCTGATAGGTGCCGTGGGCCCCTTGAACATGTTCGGTCTAGATCAAGGACAAAATCCCAGGGCCATGGGATACTTTGGTGATCGTAGCGCCCCTCCAGCCCTCGTGATGCGACGTCCGGGGGATTATCATGGTTCTCAAGGGCCTTTCCCCGCTTTCTGCTTTGCTGCGTGAGCTGTTTCAATGTAACGTGGTACAGGGGCTGCGCTGCGCTATACCGAGAGCCTGGGTCCAGGTTACGGTTTGTGTGTGGTGACCAACAGCATAATAATATTCATGATAAGGAAAAAGAGTCTTGAGTCTTGGCCCCGGTCGACGAGAATTGGCTACTTAGTACAAATGCCCCCGTCGTATGGGCCTCTCTTTCCGCTACTACATGGTCTGAACTCCAATAGACTCCATGTGGGACTGTGAACATACTGATTTAATATCACAATCCAATATATTTTCTTGAAAGTAGGTACAAGTTGTGTGGTGCCCGGGCATTCTAGCCATTCTGGCTTTCTCGCAGACGTTGAATACGGAGTCTATGGATGACACCTCAAGTCCTTCATAGCCAGTTGTCCTATGTTAGTATATAATTCAATGTGAGTTCTACGCCCTAAGTAGCCCGGCGTCTCTTCATCGCTAGTGTATGCTTTCCTGTAACTAGGCAACAACTGTGGTCATGGGGGAGGGTTTCAAGTTTCTGCAAGACAAGAAGGGCAGAGAGATTGACTTTTGGGTCGCAGTAATAATAATGAAAGGCGGCACCTTCGGTATTCATACTCATAGTTTAGTCGGCATTGCCAAATGAGCTCTTTATAAGCCGGGAATGGCCAAGGAGACGACCAGAGAGGCGTTGAAAAACAACACTGAGCGTTGTATGCTCACAAATATCTGACAAACCTGCCGAGAAGCGTATCCAATAGATGTGTTGTTCATCTCTGGTCATAGAATCAGTATTGAGGATAGCGAGACAGTCTCGACTATAAGAGCAACATGATGGTCTGGAGAGCTCTGGCGAATTTGATTAACATGGGGTTCTTGGCCAAAATTCCTAGAAACTGTTGAGCCCCCCCCCCTCTGTGCAAGCGGATCGCTGTGCATGTGAGGATCCGCTTCCGGTACCACATAACGTTCGCATCTCATTCTCACCGCTCCTGGACAGTCTGATAGAAAACTACTGAGCGTTCCGTTCAACGACGTACACCTGCAGGGTACGGTATCCCGGAGCAGTATCCAGGTACCTACACCTTTTCATGCAGGGCACACCAGAACTTGGTCCATGCTTTGACAACAACCCCCCCCCCCCGAGCTGCAGCGACTACAAGTACTTCTGTATAGCCAAACTCTGATGGAAATCATAGACAGACAGACCGACTCAGAAGGTGACAGCATCCGGGGTAATAGGCACAAGCGTGCCGGGGCCCTTGTAGACCTCGAGGATATTTGCTTGCTCCGCGAGCACCAGCCTTTCCGTGGCGATTCCCAGCTTGGCGAGACCCCTCCACCGCTCAAAGTCTTCTGGGTTGCGCTTGTCGCCGTGCGCCTCCGGGGCATGCTCCCAATGGCCCTTCGAGAAGGCCGCTCCGGTCGTGATCTTCTTGTTCGGGATATCGTAGACCAGCGACACAAAGGTTCCGGTCTCCCTGCAGGATGAATTGGTCAGTGACCGAGCCGGAAGCCTGGCGGGGGAGCTTCAAGTGACTCACTCCAAGAAGTTGCACTGCCAGATCTCGCCGGGCCTTATGCATTGGTAGGCGCAGGTCTGGTAGTTCTGCCTGCCCTTCATGGGACCGCCGTGGATAGAGTAGACGACGCGGTTCTCCGAGAAGAACCAGAATTCATAGCGCCATTTCTCAGGGTTGCCGTTTGCGTCTGCGGCGTCGTACTCGTACATCAGGTGAGTGTCAAGGATATCATCCTTGAAAGTCGGGTGAAGTGCTGTGTGGCACCAGAACTCAGGGAGAGGCATTTTCGTTTTGACTCGTGTCTCTTATCTTTACTAGGTAGGTACCAAGTGAGGGATTGGAAACGCAGCGGCGCTGAGACAGAACCTTGGGCTCGGGCTGGATTTGGTTCAAGAACAACCCGGGGGCATTTATAGGGAAGACCGCTTCGTTATGGCGAAATTTCTTCTGCTAGTATATGTGGTCCCTTCGAGATCATCCGACATGTCGAAGTCGGGTTGTGGAGCAGAGAGGATATGTTCCAAACGTCATGCCACGAATCGGCGAGCCACTGTAGAGGGTGGGACAGGTGATGGGATCCACCTCGACCCAGCAACCGACCCAGCCGACCGATGCGTATCTGGCAGATCTGTTCATGTTCCAAAAAATGCTATCTCCCGGCACAGGGACACGGCTTCGCGTTGAGATTGTGAGACCCCCATGGCCGAATATCTATCATCAGGAACCCGGCATAGAAACCAGGCACATATGCTGCGACACCGAAACACCTAAACACCTAGGTATTCCCCGAATTCCTTCCAGATTCTGAGGTGACAAACTTCGGCGACAGCATCACCCATTTAGTTACTGGCTTGGCGTAGGCTCACCTTGACCCCATTTGCACTGCATGTCGTGAGAGTAAGATTATGCCGCGTGATTGGGTCCGTCTCCATGTTCTGCATCTCCTCGAAGCGCTGAAGAAGCCGCACGGTCACGTAACTTGCTTCGGTCAGTGCGAACTGTTGGCCCAGACAGATCCGAGGCCCACTACAAGGAGATCAGCATTAGCCAACTGGGTCAACGACGGCCCGGTCCGGGCCCCAGCAAGGACGGCGCGGAGACTCACCCGTTGAAGGGCACATACTCCCACCCGACCCTCCGGTTCTCCCACCGCTCCGGAATGAACTCGTCTACGTCCGGCCCCCATATGTCCTTGCGGTGGTGGAGAGCGTATACGCTGTACTCGACCGAGGTGCCCTTCGGCACGAAGATCGGGGACTTTCCGTCAGGACCTCCACCGACGGGGAGAGTCGTGTCTTTGAAAGCATAGCGGGAGTTGATAGGGACGACAGGGTACAACCGCAATGCCTCGTTATTGCACTGCTGCAGGTACTGGCAGCTCTTGAGCTTGGCGAAGGTGATCTCCTTGGGTTTCGTGTAAGTCCCGAAGTCCTCAAGGATGATGTCCCGCAGCTTCTTGTAGCGGGCAGGATCACGAGCCAGCGAGGAAAACAACCATCCTAGCATCGAGGCCGTGGTATCCCGACCGGCAAGCAGGATGTGCAGGATCTGCGAGCGCAGTTCGATCGGGTCCTGGGTCTTCTCGGCGAGCGCGTCGAGGAACACGTACTTCGACCTGTCCTTCCTCTCCGGGTCCCTCTCCTTCTCTGACTCTCGAAGCTCTTTGTTCAGTGCCCTTCGCACATAGTGGTCCACGAAGCTGTTACACTGCCTGATACACTCGCGGAACTCCTTCGAAGTCCAGATCCAGTACATCGGCCCGAAACGCGCTCGTGTGGCCACGCCCATCTGCCCTCTGTCAAAAGCCAAGGCAAAGTTGATATTGTGGAGCGCGTCTGCTGAGTTGCGCGCTCGGGGATAACCGGGGATCTCCTGCAATTGCGAGTCTGCCGATTGCCCGAGGAGGAATTCCGTGGCCGAATCAAGGGTGAGCCGGAAGAAGAGGTCCTGCAGATCGACAGTGTGGGTCCACCCGTCGGGTTTCAACTTGACGTCGAGAGCGCTCATCATGTCCTGGACATGACGCTCCTCGAGATCCAGGTCACTGACCTGATCTCGAGTGAACTGTGGCCGCATCATCTCCCGCGAGCGCTTCCAGTCTCCGCCGGACTGCGTGAAGATGCCATTTCCAAGCATGGGCCAGAACTGCTCCTTGTCAGCACCATCGTCTCAACCCCAACAGGGAGAACATACCGAGCCCCGTCTAGGGGGGCCCAAGTCGAACGTCCCGAACTGGGTTGCCAGAATCGCCTGGATGTTCTGCGGCTCGTGAGAGCTGATGATCTTCTTGCCGAAGAGGCTGTACCACCAGGTGTACACGCCCATCGCGTTTGCTCGTGATATGTACCAGTCCGGGAACAGCTTCTCACGATCAGCTCGCATTGCCGCCTGTACATTATCGATGCCGAAAGGCCAGCGAAATCTCTCCTGCGGCGGATCTTGGCATCCCAGCTCTCGAGCCTTGGCCGCGATCCTGCGCTCGGTGACGATGCGGTTGAGCAGCAGGAACACGACGTAGGATATGCTAGCAATCGCCGCCAGGACGACAGAGAAGTGAGCCATCGTGGGCTTTAGGTCAAAAGGTTGTGAGAGCCGTTAAGAGATTGCGCTGTGATTTCGGGATCTGGAAATATGCTCCGAGGCAAACCTTGAACATGCGGAGACGAGGTTGAGAGTCGTGGGTTGGATAGTAGAATTGTAGGGGACAATGTGCAGGTCACAAAATGAGCGGGCGCGGGTATGTAAATATTTGGATGGAGGTCATGTCATCGGTGCTGGAGTAATTAAGTGGAATGCACAGCCCTCCGTTCGAGGGTAGCGTTTCGGTACGAAGATAAAACGCTGCATAAATCGGCGCGGGGCTGCGGTGGAATATTCACGCCGAACAAGAGGGGGGGGGGGGATAACGAAGAATCCCCATCCCCCTTCCCTCAGTAGCAGTTTCCATCCTGTGTTTATACGTCAGGTTGTCAGGCTTTGGAATATGTTCAAGGTTGCATAGTGCCTGGTCAAGCTTACGAAATACCGTATGCGTCTGGAATCGCTAATGCCGTCTTCAACCTGCAGCCACGGTACCACCATAGTACGAAGTATGTAACATGTCTCTGTAGCCGGAAGACCACGATCGGGCCTATCTCCGCGGATTACAGCCGTGGACGACCGCGGACCCGGATGCGGCGGTTGATCCCTTTTGGAAGACCCATAACAGACGGCGCTCGTTCATCCGGCCACCGATACCTAGGTAGCTGATCATACGGTGCCCTATTAATAAACATCTTCACCCTTGGAATACGCGGACGCCGGTGTCATCCCAGAATATCGAACCTAGAGACAGGCATCTCGCAACATCAACATGACGGCATTTCGGATATGCCAGTGCGACACGCTTCATTGCGTCCTATTCTTTTGTTGGACATCCCAGCCTCACCTGCTCGGAGTAGGTGCTGATGTCCTGGCCCTAAGAGCATTGAGAATTGGCCTCTTCCCCTCTCTCCCTCAAGTAGGCGGAAACGGAGGTGGAATAAGACCCGAGGCTTCCTTTCCAGAGGGAGAGCCAGCCCTACCTACTTTGAACAGGAGTTTAGACTTGGTCAAGGCCTGGGCAAGGCCTATCTCAGCCGCATGGCGGCCCGGGCCCTTCGAAAATTCAGTTCTCGTTGACAATGCTGTTTGTCACTATTCACATTCCCATCAGAGTATGGGCATCTGCAAGTATCCAGAAGAGAGCAGTCAATGTCGTTAACCCTCCCCTCCTTTCGATCAACTAATAACCTGCGGCTTAGTACAGACAGCAGTCTCATACGTTCGCCCGTGCTCAAGTACCGATTGGGCCAATCGATCCCCTGGTCTTTACCAGTGCGTGCAATGGCGAAGCTCAGGTATCAGTTACCGTGCCGCTGGGCCCTTAACCGCGCAATGAGATCCAAAGAACATCATCACCAGCCAAAGCTATGGCATGCGGATGAATTGCCCAAGACATCTTCAGTGATGATTACGTCGCCGTCCGACGCGTCCCAAGACCTTGGACCTCGGAGTTGACACAGCCCTGCCATTTCTGCTATGACTTTGCTCCGCCGCCACCTGAGGTGTTTCACATGCTCATCTCACGAACCAAGAAAACCATGCGATCATCGAGTTCGTGATAAACAAGGGTCCTCCTTGCGAGTGTCTACGCGGACACGCCTTTCAGACGTTTCACCGGCGGACCGAGGCAATGGAAGCACCTGTGATGACACCTGCAAGGGGACTCGGTTGTGCGCCTTGGCACTCGAGATGAGATAAAGAGTCGACAGAAGAACGTGGCTCACGATGGTCCAATGCGGGCTACGCGAGAACCGTTGGCACTGTTTATTAGACTGGTGTGAAAATGAACCCAGCTCGTGCGTTTGAGCTATTCCTGCTCCGAGTACTAGGCATCGGGGCCATATTAGGCTATATCCTGTCGGTACTGCAGCCGACGAATCTACCTGCGATAGTACAAGATCGACCATACGCATGTTCAATCGGTGTCTCTCTTCTCATCAACCTGCTAGACACTCTCATCCTGTATCCCAGATTCCGAGATCCTTTGAGGGGCCTGCCCGCGATCAAAGGAGTGAGTGTGAACAACCCACATTGTCCAAAGTCAAGAAACCTTATCGCTGACGAGCCTTTCAGCAGAGAAATCGAGGACAGATTCTCTACGAGTCACCTCGAGGAAAGAGTGCGTTAAAATGGATGGAACAGGCCCCCGACGCCCAGCTCATCAGGATGCCTGGGACTGTAGGATTATCGCCAATCCTGGTCGCTGGCCCCGATGCGTTGCGTGACATTCTTAACACGCACTCGTATGATTTCGTGAAGCCATGGGGAGTCCGAGCCTTCCTCGGTCGTGCCATCGGCTGGGGTCTGATCATGGCCGAGGGTCCTGAGCACAAGAGACAAAAGAAGACGTTGACGCCGGCATTCCATATTCGAAGGATAAGGGAGCTCTATACTCTCATGTGGGAGAAGACTCAGATATTCCTGGAGGAGCTGGAGAAAGATGTCTCGAAGAATGCAGGAGGTGATGGGTTTGGCGTCATTGAGCTCAGCGAGTGGTCCAGGTATGTTGTGGTCCAGTGTGATTTACAAGTGGAACTAACGCTTTGCACATAGTCGTTTGACCCTCGACATCATTGGACCTACGGCAATGGGTCGTGACTTCAAATCTCTGACTTCGGAGGAAAATCCCATTGCAGACGCCTTTCTGGAGCTACTGAGACCGGAAGTCCGACGACTCGCTTTCCTGGGTCTACACTTCATGATCCCAGAATCGATAATCCGTCTCTTGCCGCTGAAGGAGAACGCACTGCTGAACGATATCGGTGGATATCTCCGCAACGTCTGCAGTGATATTATCAAAGAAAAGAAAAGCGACCTTCAGAAATCAGGTGATGTGGCTGAGCACGACATCTTATCCAGAATCATTCAGACCGGTGAATTCTCCGATGAGGAGGTCTCTCATCAGATGGTGACATTCCTCGCAGCTGGGGTAAGTTTGAATGATTCCAATTCTCTCAGCCGAAACATGTGTACTTACTGGCCAACCCACAGCACGAGACCACAGCCAGCGCCTTGACGTGGGCCTGCTATCTCTGCGCCAGGTACCCCGAGATCCAGAAGAAGCTGCGTGCCGAGATCCACGAAAGGATCCCTTCGCACAACTCTCCCATCACACATGAACTGATGGAGAGTATGCTCTACCTTCACGGCGTGTGCGAAGAGACTGTCCGTCTGTACCCCACCGTCCCAGCGACCGTCCGCGAAGCAATCACGGAAACCACCGTAGCCGACAACGTCGTCCCCAAGGGCACCGACTTCCTACTAGTGCCGTACGCGATCAACCGCCACCCCAACTGGTGGGAGAACCCGCACATGATCGTGCCAGAGCGGTGGATCGACAAGACGTCTGATGGGACTGAGCGGCCCAACAAGTCTGGTGGCACGTCGTCGAACTTCAACGAGCTCACCTTCCTCCATGGACCTCGGGCTTGTATCGGCAGAGACTTTGCCAAGGCCGAGCTACGTTGTGCAGTCGCTGGGACCATCGGCAAGTTTGAGATTGAGCTGCAAACTCAGGAAGAGCCGAGGGTCCAGGGTGTTATCACGATGAAGCCGGAGGGTGGGATGTACCTGCGGTTCAAGCCTCTCCCGGGCTGGTAGTCTCATGTGTGCGAGACGAGGAATATTTGGCATGTTTCTTTTGGGAGGGTGGGTGGCTGCTTGTCTTTTTGTTTGTGCAACGGGGCGGACCGGTAAGGGCAAAGGCATGAGAAAGTCCATGTGCATAGCAACTTTGCAATGACTACAAGAACTACACACTTTGACATAAAAATAGACAGCAAAAGACAGAAAGTCTTCCAAGCATTCTGGCTGCAAATTAGAAAGAACCCCAGAATGACTGCAGAATATACGAGATAAATTCAAGCTGGGAGAATTTCGTACGATGGTGCCAAGACGTCCGAAGTTCTCCCACTCCGCCCACTCTGGGTGCATTCGCCCCGTCTAAAACACAATCTGTATCTACCTGTTCAAAGCCTAGATATTATGGTCGACGTTGAGTTCTGGAAACTTCTTCAAGCTCTCGGTTGCCGGGGGGCTTACTTCTCGAAAACTGGTTTTACGACCTCTCCCAATCCTCCCTCCTCGCGCGAGCCCCCTAAAGTCTCTTTTCGAGATCATATCCGGATGTTGCGGGATTTCTGGGCTTTAATAATCGTTATGAGTAGTTTCTGTCTTCATGAGACCTATACCTAGCGTACGAATCTGACCCCGGGAGGGGCCATCGTTAACTTGTTTTCAGAGGCTTGCCAGAGGCTCTGCGTAAATGTTTCCCCGACTCTACGAAAATGGAGATTCACAGATAGTGATTCATGATTGAACGAGCGAGAACGTAGGTATAACAATCCCTGAAAGAATTTATATAGGTGATTTGATTTCGTCCTCTTGTTGCCTGCACTTGTTTTTTAGCCCCGGTTCTGCCAAATCGGTAGGTATCTTGCCCTCGTCCATTCCCAGACTAGGAAAAGGCTTATGCACAAATCAACCAACTCTGGCAGGTTCTCCACGGCGAAACGAGCTGAGCGTAAACTCTATGAAGCTTTCTAGGAGGGGCTAAGGATCCACACATAGCCCACTATAATCCCTTTACCCTTCGGCTCTGTGATATTAATCCCGGACCCGGTGCTTAGGTACATACCTGCCTTCCGACTTACTTAGGGTAGGTACTCAATTACCTTTGCCAGTAATATACGTACCGTAGGCCAAAATTAGGCTAGGTATTGGGTGCCATAGTCCGAAGAGCCATGGGCTCATGTTTGAGTGATAGTATGTGGTGTAAGAGGGAACTGCATCAAGACCAGGAGAGCTATGTTGTCAAAGGGCCCAGGAAATATAATAGAAATTCTGCCTACAAAATTAACATCGCCGGGATAAGTTTATTACCCTTGCTTTGAAGAATGTCATTTCTCTTTGATGAAATGCACCTTCCACACGTATCCATTCAATCAGCCAAGGCTACATGTACTGCACGAGAGTCCACCGACATGCCAAAGTAAATAAGACAACGGTTGGGATAATCAGGAATTTTCAGCAGTCTGGGGACCAGCCAAATGGCAGGGCCTAGTTTCCAGCCGAGGACCGTGTATTGCATCAATTAAGGTGTCTGAAGGGCATAACATCTGAGAAAATCAAAATCAATTCATGGAACGCCTGAGCCGCTTGACGCTCAATGGTCACTAGGTTTTAGACGAATGCGTTCGCCTTCTCCATTTCCATCGCCATTCCCACAATTTGTTCGAAGGTCCCATTCATCGCAATGTCCTGGCTCATGTACCGCAAAGCCTGGGGAAGGGTGGCGAACGCGAAGTCTCTCATATCATTCTCGTCGGTGGCAAAGCTGACCCGGGGACCGAAGGGCTCCACAACCTGCCACTTCGCCCGCTTAAACCTCTTCTTCAGATGCTTGTTGAGGCCCACGAAGCGGAACTCGGTAGTCTCTCCCGCCCAGTCCCGCAACTGCTTCTTCAATAGCTCGAGGCTCATCAGAGCTGAGGTATCGATGAAGGTCGTGGAGCTCATGTCGAGAATGATCATGCGGAGACGGGGACGGAATACCACGACGGAACCCGAATCGGCTGCGCCGTTTCGCCTCCTGATGGAGCTGATGTATCTTTCGATGCTGACATTCCAGACTCTCTCCGGTTGGTCAACGGGCTCTACCGCTCTGCCAGAGTTGTTCAAATATGCCATGTCGACGACCCGTCGTCGCAGTCGCTCCGAGTTTGTGAATATGATGTCCCCATCGGGTTTCATGACCAGTGTACTCGGTGGAATCATGTCGCCCTCCATCCAAGAACTCTGCGATTGGGAATCGTCAGCACTTTCGAGGTCGTCGCTAGTGATGAACTTTGGACTCTTGAACATGATCCTGAACATGGTATACAGAATCATGAAAACCACGCCAAAGCCAATGCCGGCGAGAGCGTTGAAACCAGACGGGGCAACAATGCCGATATTCAGTACGAAGAAGAAAGCCACGAAATCGGCGAAGGACAGCTTGAAGTATGTGTTGATGAGTGCCTGTGGCGGCATCTGGTCGACGACGGCGATGATAATGACCGCCGACAGTGCTGCCTGTGGGAGGAATCGGAGAGCTTCACTCGCCGGCAACATTGCGATAAGAACTGTGACGGAGGTGAAGAGTTGGTTGAGTGGGCTTTTGGCGCCTGTGAAGCCGAGGATAGATGATCGTGCCATGTCCCCTCCACCCACCGGTACGCCACCAAAGAACGAGTTGGCAAGATTGATCAAGCCGAGAGAGAACATCTCCTGGGATTTAGAGATGGTGTATCCTTGCTCATGAGCGAAGAATCTTGCGACGACTATGTGCTCGATGTTGAGGGTTATGAAGAGCAAGAAGCTGGGAAGGAACAGACCCGTCGCCAGTCGAAGCATTGGTGCTTGGGCCGTGGCGATTGGCGTATTAAACTCCGGGAAGGCAGCCCAGAAGGGCAGTTTGACCAGGAGTGTCGTAGCCTGAGGCAATGAAGCAGCTGAGAGGTTTCCAGCACCAGGAGCGATACCGCCGGTTGGAACTTGGGCACCAGGTTCCTGCCGTCTTGCTCTTCTCGCGGCAGGTCCTTGAAGCATCGGATTGATCATTGAAACACCTCCTGTAGAGTTGCTGAGTGCTGCTTGAGGAGTAACGGTCGATGAGACACTCTCCGACATGGCTGGAAATGGCGGTACAAACGGCGCGACCTGCTGCTGCAAGGGCAACTCTCGTAGAAAGACGCTGCTCACTCCAGCAAAGAGGACGATCACGATCAAGCCACCTGTGGCCACACCGACGCGGGCCAGCCTTCCCCTTGAGGACTTCTCCTTGCCCCATTTGCTGTTGAAGAAGGACAGAGCGCCGAGGAACACCAAGGCGCCGATACTGAAGGCTATAGTCCGTCCGCTGGCATTGCCAATCGACTTGATCACGGCTGGGATGATATCTGCGAAGATAGGTGGTACGCCAAGAATTCCAAGGAGAGTTGGTATCTGCAAAGTGATGAAAATAATCGCAAGTGCCGTGACAAACGCTATACACAAGAAGATCGGAATAAGGTCGAATATAAAGCCGAGGCCCAAGAGGCCGAAGATCAGGAACCAGATGCTGACGGCCAGTGTCAGAGCTGGGAGAACGACCTGTGGAGGTATTTTGGCGGCCGCACTGATTCCTGCCACAAGTTGCAGAGAAAGCAGTAGTGAGGAGGATGTAGGTCCTACACTGATATCTAGATGGATCGTGAAATTGTCAGCAATCTATACAATGGCGTAAATACCCAGTGCAGCAGAGGATCTCACTCTTCGATGTCCCCGTGATCGCGTATATGAATCCAGGAAGCCAGCTTGCCAGAAGTGTCTGCTGTACGGAGATGCCTCCAGGAATCGGCAGAGCGAGATTGACAGCCTCAAGTGTCAGAACGATCCCGACCGTTATGCCGGACAGTAAATCTCCAGGAAGCCATCGGAAGTTGTATATCGTGATCCATTCGGCAAAAGGTATCTTATTCCTGAGATATCGGGCCGTGCCACGGGGTGCCGATTTGATGCCGCGCTTGACCAGCCTCTTCACCCGGAAGATATTCCAGTCCGTCTTAAAAAAGACTTTCACGCTTTGAAATTGGCCCTTCACTTTCTCCATCACAGTTGTAGGTCAGCCAGCCTTTCGAGTATCAAACTCGCTACAAGGGCATCGCAAGAAGAGTAACACAAAGGGAAATTTAGGACATGTTAGAAGGTGGTCGGCTCTCGGTATACATAAAGCGCTTGGCAGTCTATGTAAAATGTCTGACATCAAGGAACTGTTTCTCTTTGCTGCTAGTTGGCCACGGCAGTAGTCTCCGGATAGTATGAGACTCTACTGGGAGGAAACTCATCTGATGTCGTCGAGACGAAGATGCTAACCTATCAACTCACCACGCTGCATTCTTGAAACGCAGGGTTCTTAGCCACGACTGCTCCACAGCCCATCCCTGAATGGTTCTGTCTTCGACCTCGGAGAACTAGAACTCCGCTGCAGGACTTTCTGTCTGGTACGGAATATTCTATATTTGAGGTAGGTCGAGGTCTTTGCAGTGAGCAAACATGCCGTGATATGGGAGGTCAAACCCCTGGAGCGCAGTTGTGTATTTTGATTTCGGCCTGGTCGCGAGTTCGGGCAGATCCTAGCTGCTTTGACTCTTAGCATGGCTGGCTACTGCACCCAAGGCGTTCAATGGTCGCGGTCGATTCAACTCTCGAATTCAGTACGATGAGGCTGGTTTGAACATATTGGACTTATGAATCAGGGGCCACAGTGAGGGTGTTTCTATTTTCTCCGTGACATTCGGAGGGGCTTCTATCGTGTGAGCTGACGGTCAAGATGCTACTGGACCGTGAGAGTCTGTAGGGTACTAGCGCCCTGCCAATATCCTTCAAGGGTGTGAAACGACACGCGATACAGAACCAAGTCAGGTTGCTGCGATTGGGTCTGAGATCTGAATTTTCGGGATGGGGAGATATGAGATCTGAACATCTCCTTTGCTCATAATCAAAACTTAAAGCACTCACCTTGATTACGAGTACGTATGGGTTTACGCTTCCACATAATTATTCATTTGAGAACAAGTGACCAAGTGACCAAGGGACCAAGGGACCAAGGGACCCAGGGACCAAGTGAAACGAATCTGTGGGAAAGTCAATATGCCTGTCGAAACAGCAATTTATAGACGAACAACAACAGTCTCTGAACAACAGACAACAACGGCGGCAAGATAAAGATCTAACCTCGGTACACTAGAATATCCACGATCGCAGGGCGTCGTGTAATGTAGAAGCCGCCCTTGTTGATTGCAGTCTGTCGCTTTTGTTGGTATATAAGCCCTCTAAGGCGGTTGTTGATTTATATCCTCCTCCTTCGACCCTCCCCCCCGTCCTCCCCCTGCTACTGCTCGTTATCTTCATTTTGTCTGCAATTTTAAAAGTAAGTTCATAGTAAGTGCAAACGTTCAAACGGCCTAAGTGTAGTGGCATCTAGGGGAAAGGGGGAGGGGGTGGTCGCTGCCGTTCAAACGCTTCCTGCATAGGATTTGTCCCGTCATCCACTCTCACCAAGATAAAAAGGGGCAAAATTCGTACTGGGACCCAGGTGATCTTCCCCATCTTTGCCTATGCAGGTTACAAGGGGAACTTGGCACGCCCTGGGCCTCGTTTGCTCTCTCGCTATTCCCGAGGTAGATGATAAACACTGGGCAACGACCGAGATGAATCGAATGAATGGATCACAAATATCTCCTTTGGCAGCATCACGGTCCTGCGCCGGACTAAACTTGCTGCTACGGATGACCACCATGGTCGTCGTTCTAGGGGAGCTTCACTCTCAGAGACACGACTCGCCGATTTACCGAAATTGCCCTTTCTGGATACGTGAAGTTTGCTCATTGGATGCTGCTGCTCGACGAGAGTTAAGCTTAAAACAGGCGAATTGGGCAAAGATAGGAGCCGCTAGGGCTGCAACTTTAGGCAAGTGGGAATCCTATGAATTGGTAAAACTTGCAACTCGATATGAAAGCGCTCGGGATGACTTCGTGGTGGGTCGCCCAATGCCGTTTTTAGAGAGCAATGGCCGTAGTGCATATTAACGAATATGATTATCCACTTCCCAAATTTCCATGGTACAGTACGGTACTGAGCTGTAACAGCTATTTGCCGTGGGCTGCCTTGGGTAGCTGGAATAAGCACCAAGCCTGCTCAATATCTTGTTTAGAACACTGGGCAAAAAAATTGTCCGCTGGCACTTCTCATCTCAATATGTGAAGAAAAAATCAGTTGAAAGCACCCTGACAGAATCTTCTTGTTATTTGCCGTGTTTGTCTCTGCTCTGTCTTCTCACGCCGGGCTTCAAGTTCTGATTCTGTAGGGGCAACATCCAAGCGCAAATGACCCCCTGGTGACCAGTATTTAGGCTCTCGGTTCAATAGTCTACGCAATCGCGTAGACAATCGCCAATGCTCAACTCAGCCGCACAATCGTTTCTCAGCCCAAGCATCCCACTGTTCAAGACAGAGCATCTTTTCCCTCTGACATGCCTGCTGGAAACGTTGCTCGACATCCTTCTCATTAATGCCCTTGTATTCCCTGGCAAGCCGGCGGGAAAAGCGCCCCTTAGTGAACGCCCTCTCAAAATCGACCAAGGATATAGCGGGAGCGTGGTCACTGCCATCACTGGTTACCACGATGTTGCGAAGCTCAGCATCACCGTGCAAGATCCCCAGCCTATGCATCTGGCTCAAACGATAATCGAGATCCGCCCTGAGTCGTCCTAGCCACGTTCGCTCCTGGTCTATATTCACATTATTGCAAATGTTGAGCAGTGAAGACCCGGCCCAGCTGAGCAGTAAAAATCCCGTGAAGTGCGCAATGTTGAAGGCAAATGCGGAGCGCTCGGCACGCCCACTTTGTAAAGGCGAAACGTCTACCAAACCAAGGCACACCGGGACGCCCTGTCCCTGCAGGGTATGAAGTTTCTTATAAGCCGCATCCTCTTGCCTCAGTCGTTGGAATATCTTCCTGTCTGTCATCGGGTGCACAGATCTGGCAGCTTTGGCAACAAGCACGTAGCCGCCAACCCGCACCTTGAAAAGAGCTGAGCTTGCGCCATAGTGGCCCATGTAGACAGCGTTCTCGGTACAGTCTTTCAGCAGGACAGGCGGATCTTCCTCTGTATTGCAATCGCCTTGAATGTATGCAGGAAGTGCAACACATGTTCGCGAAAGGGCCCGTAGCTGTGCTGCGGTCGTAGGTCTTTGGTGCGTCTGGGCATGAACAGCCCAGTTGGGACATAGCGGGTCTGCCGTGACCTCGGACTCGACTTCTCGGAATTTGATGGAGCGGAGGCAACGAGAGGTGCAAAACGGCACCGTTTCGATACCCTGGTCGGTGTTCGCCTTTTTTGCTTCATGAGGTGGCGTGAGAGGTGCAAGTTGAGGAATGGACGTGGTTGCTGCTTTGGGATATTGCTGCTCGTCATGAGTGTCGCTCATAGGACAAGCCCGCTTGTGCCAATGTTCTGAGCCAGATCCGTCCTCGTCATCGATGCCACTCACATCGCGAGCCCGCTTGCGACTCTGCTCGCTCCGCTCTGTCCACTCCGGGTCCGAGCCTTTGGTCTGCACGCTTGCCGCCGACATGAAGCTGCCCGTCCCTA
>MUZH01003614.1:0-17640 GCA_003012965.1 Juglanconis oblonga
GTATAATACTTCGTATACCGATAACTATAGCTTAAACCGCGCTTTAATTATATATACGACTATTAGAAAGCACTTTGCGAAGATCCGAAGATTATTAAGGGTTAGTTTTAACTAGTTAAGAATATATAGGCGAAATATAGGATCCCGGATTATAATATATATAACTTCGACGAGACCGGCTTTATAATAGGCATTATTCGAGCAGCGATAATAGTTATATACGCCGATCATATCGGAAAACCAAAGTTAATATAGCCTAATAATAGAGAATAGGCAACGGCGATTATCTATTGCAATACAACTAGGTATATATTACTGCTATATCTCGTCGTCTAAGGCTATTACTACTTTGCCTTTTAGTATACTAAAGGCGGCCTCCCGGAAAGCTAGGTAATTAAAATAACCTCGAATAAGTAGATAGATTACGATATAGGCCTATATTAGCTATAGTACTTCGATAAATATACGAAAACTTAAAGATAAGGGGGATTTCGGCTGCTTATCCTTAATAGCTATAAGAGCTATATTAACTATAAATTCGAGACTTATTATAAGGATAATAATATTATTACCCTTTATCTGCCTTTATATTTATCTTACCTTACCTAACCTTTAGATATAGGCTATTTTAATATCCTAAAATTAAAGTATAGCGACGAATTTAACCTTTTTATTAAGGCTTATATTAACTATATTACTAAGGTCGAGTTCTTCTAGGCCTTCTACTATGCCTTTTTAAGAATAATAACTTATAATAATATTTAGGGCAGCTTTAAAGGGGCTAGGCTTATCCCTTTTAATCTATAAGCTATTATTTCGAAGCTAGATATTAAGTTATTAATACTAACTCTCTTAAAAACGCCTCCTAAGCTACCCGACCTTTAGACCTTTTAAATATTATATAACCCGATAGAAGCTATTTTATAATTAACTTTTATTAAGAATCGAATTACTATTTATTAGGGTAGCTTGCTAATATCGATTTATAGGTTAGTTAATTAGCTTAATAAGGCAATATAAAGTATAATATACTAGGTTACCTTATTAGAGTTAGATATCTATACTTTTTGCGATATAAATATAGCGCTAAGCAAATATTATAAAGCAAAAAGGACTTAAGTTTAGGATAGAGGAGACTTTTCTATACTTAATATAAGGAAGCTTTTAGTTAAGAAGGGTATAGTTAGTAAAGAATTAGAGGAAGAGTATAAAAATAATAGTATATCTAAACGGAGGCGGACGGGTTTATAATTATATAGTATTTGCTATAAGACTAGCTATAATACGCGAATATATCTAGAAGCTAGAGAAATAGATAGCGACGATTATTCCGAGTAGTTTGAATAAATTTTATATATTATTATAGAGTTCTGGTCAATTAAAGTGGTAGGTAATGCGAAAAGTGACCGACTCGATGTCGTAACCGACTCGATGTATAACTACGTTAGCTAATTAGAAGACTAGATGTAAACTAGGGGTTTGCCTAGAATAAAGAAGCAAAGCTCCCTCTACTATATAGTAAACTACTCTATTCTAGAAGCTTTGCTTCTAATTATAAAAATCTTACGATACTAGGTCTTAAGAGCGTAGCAAGAAGGTATATAGGAAATACTGCTACCCTTAAGGATTGACCGGGTACTAAGACTTATAAAATATGGACTAATGCACGTTTAGAGCGTTATTATACGCGTTAGGTAGGGCTATGCACTATAGATATATATAGGTCAGCCCGTGCCATATTTCAGGTAGTCAGTCTAGTGAATACGTACCGATGTCCCACAATTTCGCTGTATCTCACACTTACCATGTCCGACCCCCTGAGTGTCGCAGCGAGTGTCGTAGGACTCTTGACCGCAGCTGCTCAGGTGTCCAAGGTCCTGAGCAATGTCATGTGCAAGGCTTGCCAAGCCCCAGTAGAGTTCCCATAACGTTTGCAACGAGGTCGACGACATCCGCGGTCTGCCAGGCCCGCTGTGGCTGTTCATCACTGGCGCCAGCCGCGCCTCCAGGTCAAGGATGTTGCTTATCATGGTCGACCAAGTTGTCGTGACGCTTTCTGCATACGTCGCAACGTTCTCTGAACTGGATACCCTTGTTGAAGGGTTGAAGACGGAGGCCGATATGCTCATTCTTGACCGTCTACCTTGGGTGACAAAGAGCTAAGATATCAAGAGTGTGCTTGTGCGGACTCCAGTCGCATAAAAGCTTGCTAACTTTGATGTTGGCTATTTTGACGTGGTATGTTTTGCGAAAAATGAATCCAAGCATCGGCTGACCCCGGGATTAGCCAGAAGCAGGGCGAGGCAGAGAGGAAAGTTGACCAGCTCGGCGAGCTTTTACAGAAGGTGCTGGAACAGAATTCGACGCTACGGGAACGAATGTTGCTCTAGGAGTGCCAAACTGTGCCATTTGGTCCTGAAGGACACTTTATTCCAATGCTCCAGAGTCAGAATGAGGACGGCCAATTCCATTCCCGACCATCCAGATGATCAGGCGACGGATGCCGTTTCTGCCCAGCAGCCCAAATTGGTGCGAGACAGCCGTGACTTCGCCTTCGAGGAGATACTGATAAGCTCGCGGGCATGTCGCAACATCGGGTTGGACAACTCATATGCTTTCTCAGTGGTGAGCGCGGCAGGTCGAACCGCATCGTGGTCGATGCTGTTCGGGCTCAGCCTCTCGGAGGTATCCCATATCGGCATCCTGGCCATTCCAGTATATGCCAGTGAGGTTACCAACAAGGAGGCTTATTTCTTTGATCCCTCTACGAAAGGGAAGAGCTCTCTGAGACGATTGTGGAAGACGATCACAGGAGAATTCTCTATTCGGCTGCAAACTCCGTTGTCAGCACACGAGGTATTTTCGGCGTGCCTCTTAGGAAGAGTATTGTTGATGCCATCGTGGCTATACAAATGGATGATGAAAACGGCAAGCTCTATGTCTGCGGTTCTGTACCCATCGTGGTAGGCAAGCTAGGGATTTTCATCCAGGAAAAGGTGAGTTTTCCACAACATTTACGCGCCAGGCAGGAAATGATTTCTGACCAACCTGATACAGGCACCAACGAGGAGCATATTTTTGCACAGAGTGCGGCTCCTGTCCGAAACTTGCGTTTACAGAATATTTTCGAAGCGCCGCCAAGATACGGCAATGACTTTGTATGGGACGACTCAGTGACGGTCCACGATGCTGCTGGGATACTGCTGCGCTACCTGGTCCACCTGCCACTATGGACGCAGATTTCCATCTCCAAGCTGGGGCGGTGGCTGTTACTCTGGTCTAGAACAGCCAATTATTCATTGGCACACACATTCTTGGCATTGTGACTGCCCGTAACAGAGCCTGTTGACGAGTCTCGGGAAGGTGATGGAGGAACCTGGAAGTGGTGAAGGACTCAAGGAGGCGCAAGATGGCCCAAGAAACGACGCACTAGGGGGGCAGGATTTCTTATAGATGGGGTATCCCTCATTTGTGCCTTGTTTTCACCAAGTACATCCAATGTATATATATATCGTCTAAATCCTTAGCTTTAGAACAGATTATCGGCTTCCACTCTATATGATTACAAGTACTCGGAAATACATTCTCTTTATATATACCTGCATCTTGTTCATTTCCTGGTCGATCTGTGAAATGCCAGATGCTATTCTCTCTTTTCGTTCTGTATGTTGCCGCCTTGCAGGATATCCACCCAGTCGCTGTAAAATTCAATGCTCACCGGGCCGGTATCACAGTGATACATAGACACAGTTGATGCCAACGGGAGAGCCACTAAAGTATGTCAAATAGCACAGACCTTACTCATTAGCAACATTGTATTGACTAGAGGAAGTACAACCACATTGCCGTGGGTTCTGGTACCCTCACCTCCGTTCTATAAGAACAGCAAAGAGACATACTCATGCGATTATACCCGCCGCACGAAATTCGAATTTATCTTTCAAACCACTAGTGCTCTGGTCAACACAGCCGAGGTCGTACAACTGCCAGCAAAACACCTCCTGCATCATATCGCCTGCCACTTCCCAGCATGTATCTCAGCTGCTAGCTGTCGTAACTGCCTCTAATGCGACCTTCTCCATTCGTGGCGACAGGCACAACTTCAATGTCCACTCAAGCAGTGTCGACGCCGCTGGCCTACTGATCGACATGGCCAGCTTTGACTACATCCATCTTAGTGCATCCAAAAGCACCGTCGACAGTCAGCACAGGTTGGACGGGGAAATTCAAGGGCCGTGACATATCGGTCACTCGAGGAGGGGTGTCGGAAAGGACGACGCTTTTTGGCCTTTTGGGACGCAGCATGACTTCAGAAATCTGATCGAGACATGAAAGCCAAAGCAAATGCAAATGAGACTCACAAATGGACTCCTTCCTTGATTCTCAGCCGTCATCTGGCTTAGATAGCCTTCTGCATAGCCTGCTTCTAACTGTATGTTTCTGCGGTCTGCTACCATGGACTGGCCCCACTGCCTCTGTGTTTGGTGTCGGGCAGTTTTGTACAGTACGTATCGTGAAGTACGTATCGTGAAGTACGTATCGTGAAGTACATATCGTGAAGTACATATCGTGAATGTCAGCAGCTCCCCGCGGCCTCCAGGGCGGTCTGCCTTGACGTTGGAAGAACCGAGCCGAGGCGCGCCCGCTAGGGAGACCCCTGCACGCAGATCGGCGCTAAGATAACCTTATTCTTATCACGAAAAAGTTGAAATGGACGACCAAACATCTCGTCTTGATCTTGAACGACCTTTCCATCACTCTACAGCGTGCTTGCCAAAATGACAACAAGGCTGCCGTTCAAGACTACTTTCGAGCCCGAACGGGTGCTCCAACCGGTCTTCACGGGCGGCTCGGTTTCCCTCGACAATGGCGCCAGGATCTTGGCGACGACGCTTGGGGAGGATGCCGTCTTGACGGATCTGGCGACCGGGAGGCAATATGCGAAAATCGAAGGAGTTCGTCGGCCCATTGCACTCCGCCTTGGATTAGGAAGAAACTGATCATGCCTTTCGAATAGGACGATGAGCCCATCTCGACACTGACCTGTACGAAAGACCCCCATCATTCCGAAACCTGAGGCAGTACAGCAGCTAACAAGACCCGGCAGTGACACCCTCCGCCTCCCATCTCATCGTCTGCTCCCGATCTTTATCCATGCGCATCTACTCCTTACAACTGTCCGACGAGCAAGACACGATCGACGCGACCCTGATACGAACCCTAAAGCCCCATGCGACGCCTGTAGTCGTTCTGGCAGTCGACCGAACCGGCACCCTCCTCGCGACCGGCGCAGCCGACGGCAACATCAAAGTCTGGGATATAGTCGGCGGATATGTGACGCACACATTCCGTGGGCCCAGTGTCCTTGTATCGGCGCTACACTTCTTCGAGATTGCCTCCGGCCGCCTGGGCGAGGAGCAGACGACGAGCAAGAAAGGCAAAAAGGCCAGGAGAAAAAGCGACGCAGCCAACGAGACCAAGGATGATGCCACCGTCAGGTTTCGCCTGGCGTCCGGTAGCCAGGACGGTAAGGTGCGGGTGTGGGATCTACATAAGCGCTCAGTGGTCTCGGACCTCGATTCGCACGTCTCAGACGTCCAAGGACTGGACTACTCTGCCTCACAACATGCCCTCGTCACGGCCAGTCGGGATAAGACTATGATCTGGTGGGATGCCAAGTCATGGACGCCGAGGAAGGTCATACCGACCTTCGAGGCCATCGAAGCAGCCGGGTTCTTAGAAGACGGCAGGCTCACCTTCACCGCGGGCGTCAACGGCTGTGTGAGGTTGTGGGAAACAGACACTGGCCGTGAGGTGACGACTGAGCAGACTGCAAAGGCTGAGACCGACTCAATAGTCGCCGCTGTGCTATGTCCCGAAAAGGATTTGCTGCTCACCGTGCAGACAGACCACACCCTTGTCCTCTACCAAACTCCGTCGATGCGCGATAATTTGACCATACCGGAGCTATCACCACTGGACCCGATCAGGAGGATATCTGGAACACATGACGAGATCATCGATCTTGCGTACCTATCCCCGGATCGCTCGATGATGGCGCTTGCTACCAATCTGGAGGATGTGCGACTGGTGTCTGTGACGGAATCCGACGGGCCAGCAGCCGGTAGTATCATGGGGTCAGGAAATTACTTCGGTCAAGACATCGGCCTTCTCAAGGGGCACGATGATATCGTCATAACGCTCGACGTTGACTGGTCTGGACACTGGATCGCGACAGGCGCAAAGGACAATACGGCACGACTTTGGAGGGTGGACAGGGAGAACAACAGCTATACTTGCTGGGCGACATTCACTGGTCACGCTGAGACGCTGGGTGCCGTCGGCCTTCCGAAAACCGTCCCTCAGTCGTCATCGGCAGCATACCAGGATCCTGTGAACAACCCACCATCATTTTTGGTGACCGGATCTCAGGACTTGACGGTGAAGAAATGGGAGATTCCTCGCCAAGCTCAGAAGAAGTCGAAGGCCGTTTTCACCAGGAAAGCACACGATAAGGACATCAACGCTCTTGATGTCAATCTCACAGGGCAGTTCTTTGCGTCGGCATCGCAAGATAAGACGGTGAAGATCTGGTCTGTGGCGGAAGGTGAGGTGCAGGGTATCCTCCGAGGTCACAAGAGAGGTGTCTGGTCGGTGCGGTTTGCGCCGGGCAACACACCAGTCATTCACGGCGACAAGGGGGCAATAGCAGGCAAAGGCCTCGTCTTGACCGGTTCTGGTGATAAGACGGTCAAGATCTGGAGCCTGTCTGACTACACATGCATCAGGACCTTCGAAGGGCATTCGAACAGTATCCTAAAGGTGGCATGGCTCAACCAGCATGTGGAAGGCGAGAAGTCAAAGCGCGTGCAATTTGCCAGTGCCGCCGGAGACGGCCTCGTCAAGGTATGGGACGCCAACAGCGGCGAGACGGAAACGACACTGGACAACCACGAAGACAGAGTCTGGGCATTGACCGTTCACCCTGGGACGAACATGATCGTTTCCGGAAGCGCCGACTCGACTGTCACTTTCTGGAAGGACACCTCATCCGAGACGCAAGCTGCGGCGGCCGAGGCAGCCACCAAGATGATCGAGCAGGAGCAGGAGCTCGAGAACTACATGCACACCGGCGCCTACCGCGATGCCATCGCGCTCGCACTGCAGCTCAACCACCCCGGCAGGCTCCTCAACCTCTTCACCTCTGTCGTAACGACCAACAAACCCGACGAGGGCAGTCTCTGCGGCCTCAAGGCCGTCGACGAAGTCCTCGCCACGCTCTCCGACGAGCAGATCTTTTTGCTCTTGCTGCGCCTGCGCGACTGGAACACCAACGCCCGCACCGCGCCCGTAGCGCAGCGGATTTTGTGGGCGCTGGTGAGGAGCTACCCGGCGGTCAAGTTCTCGAACCTGTCAGTAAAGGGGGCAAGAGGGCAGAAGAGTCTGAAGGAGGTGCTCAACGCGCTAAAGGTGTACACCGAAAGACACTACAAGCGCATGGAGGAGTTGGTGGATGAGAGCTATTTAGTGGAGTACACGCTGCAGGAGATGGAGAACTTGGCGCCCACGCTGGAGGGTGTGGGCGGGACGAATGGGGGGGCGGCGGATGTCCTTATGCTGGATGCCGCGTCTTAAATCGGTACATGTAAGATAGAAGAATGAGGACATCGAAAGCTGTGAGTGCTGAGACACAGACGGTAGCTTGACTCCCCGCTTGCAGTACCGGTTCCACGTCCTCGGGTCGCCCTCGTGTCTCGTCTGCCAAGGATATGGTAGGGAGCCAAGCCTCCGACGAATATCGAAAGCAAGATATCTTGGTGTATCCAGCCCGGCCGCATGCCTCTCCCGAAATCTAGCCTCAGATTTCGTCCTGCGAAAATGCACTTTCCACCCATGGAGATGCTCGGCGGCCCCTGTGCCCAGTTTATGTTGCTGTCGGGCGTGGCCGCCCTGCCCAAGCTTGATTCGGTTACTTCACATGGCAAGTAATACTGCGCAGCAGCCATCAAGACTGCCAGCACCCGAGATGATTTGAGGTCGGCCTTGCTCTGCACAATTCCAGCTGGGGGCGCGAAGAAACCGACGGTGGATTTGTTCATGTAATATATGTCCGATTTATCCGGATGAGCAGACTAGAGAACTGGGCTGCTCCGGGACTTCCTCCTGAGACCTGAGAGGTACTGGCTGAATAGTACACTGCGTGACTTTAAAGTTGCTTTTCATGGGAGAAACGGCATGGTACTTCAGGAGAGTGAGGATTTTGAGGTGAGCCATCACCTGTGTCTTGATGATCAGGGTGAATTATATTGCTTCTGGATAGACAATTCACATCCACGCGTGTGTCTGCGGACGCTGCTCAGGGGAAAGTTGCGAACATGCTCCTCCCTCCTTGCGACCGTGTCCATTGGCCTTTTTCTTCTTAAACAAAACCATGTCCCCCTTTCCCTGGCATCACGCTCCCCTTTTCTTATGTTTATTTTGTGATCCCCTCGACGGCCACCGGGGGGGGGAGGCCACCCTAACCCTGACTCACAACTTGTTGGAACCCTAACCCTGGGGACCCCACGTTTATCTTCTATATCTTAGACCGTCCCTCCACATTTCTCTACAACACAACACAACATACACGATTGCTCTACTAAACTGAATTAACTGCTATTCTAACGCGAATACCTTCGTTTTCGGGTTCTTTAAGCTTTATAAGACCTTCTGCCGCCTATCGACGTTATATAGTAGCTATATATCCTTTCTTTCGCTTTTATAATCGAAAAATATATATTTCGAGCCCTTAATAGCCTTAATCGCCCCCTTTAATTATTATAACCTTATTAGACTCTTATACTCTTAGAATTATTATAAACCGGTTAGTCGGCTAAAGACCTAGAACCGCCCCGTTATAGCGGTATCCGAATAATCTATACTTATAGAGGGTAGCCGTTTTATATAGTAATTACCTTAATAGTCCTCGAATTATTTTAGCCCTTAAGATCCCCTTAGTTTACCTCGATAATTACTATATACTCTTTTCCCTTACCTTATTTGCCTTTACTATTATATTCGATACTACTCGATATATTTTAGATATCTAATAGTTAGATAATAATACTCCTTATTACCTTATATAGCGATTTTATAGATAGCCGAAAGAAAAATAAATAGCCGAGAGGACTTAATAGCCGTTTTATATCTACTTCTTAAGCACCTATAACGGAACTAACCCTAGATCTTATTATAATTTACTTAGACCTTAACCTTAATTCCGTCTATACTCCTTCTCCTATTATAATAAACGCTTAATTAGTAAACCCGGTTATTCCTATTATATAAATAGATATTAGCGCCTTTACCTCCCTTAGGATTAAAGCTATAGCAATATAGAATTATAATTACGATTAACTATTTAATACCGGAGAATAAGTAACCTTAGATAATAGCTTACCTTTTATTACTTCCCCCGATTTACCTAATTAAAAGCTTATAGATAAAAATGCTATCTTATAGCCTATAAATAAAGATTAGGCTACTTCGGCTATATAATTCGAGCTACCCTTGCCCTTTATATAAAAACCGGCCTTACTATATAACTAATACCCTGATTTTAGCTTAAATCCTTAAGATATCGCCCTTTAATCTCCTTATCCGAACTTATTAATTTTACCTGAATTACCTTATACCGACCCCTTATCTTCGGATTATAGCTCCTCTTCCGAATATAGCTCTTTAGATTAGAATCTTCCCTTAGAACCTAAATCCTTTATAGCCCCTTAATCTAATATAAATAATAAATATGATAATAGAGAGGGTTTAGCCTAATAAGTCTCTTCCCTTCTTAGTAATAATCCCCTTATTATTAACTAGAAGCCCCTATATATTTATATAGATTATTATAAAAATATAGCTATTATCTATACTATAGAATAAAATATAGCCTTAGGTATATTTAAGGATCTTCGCCCCTATATATCCTATTATATTACTAACCGTATTAAATAAATTATATCTAAATATAGCGAATAGGATTAGAATAGCCGCCTCTTCTATACTTAAACTTACCTAACTAAACCCCTTAGTCTAGCTACCGATCTAAAGCGCTTTTAACGCCTTTTATAGAGGTTCTAAACCTCTTAAGTCTAGACTTCTCTAGCTTATTGCTAAGATACCCTTATAACCGAAGCTCGCCGAATAGGATCTAACCTAAACCGAGGCATTCGTTAGGACCCCGTATACCCGGATCCTATTTACCCGGATCCTACTTATTAAAATCCCTTCGTCTGAAACGACGACCTTAATAACCCGGAGGATCTAGATAATAGAGATAGCCCTTATAAATACTAAGGACCCCCTCGAGATAGATATAGGTTTAATAATAGATAATTTAATAATAGCTATATCTAGGATAGCTAAAATTATAATATTAATAATATTTTCTAGAATATAAGTATTAAGCTAAAGCTTAAATATTTTATCTTCGACAGATCTAAAGTTAATTAGTATATTACTAAGTTAAAGTACTTTTATAAATAATATAATAAAGATACTCTCCTTATTAACCTATTAGTCGGAATCCTATTTAAAAATAATATTAAGGGAGCTTGCTAGTTTATATCCCTTATTAAGGAGGAAAAAGACGAATTTAGCTAGAATTTCGCCCCTTAGGAAGATAAGCTTTAAGCCTATTTCTATATTAACTATAGTAATCTAATAGAATAGGCTAATAATTTAGCTTATAACTTCGATAAAGAGGACGAACTGCCTCTATAAAAGTATATTAACGAGAAGATCTACCTTTATAATAAAGCTAGAGATATTAATTAAGATGCCTAAGTTCGATATATTTATTAGAAGCTAGATCCCGTACTCTATACTATTATTACTCTATATATTATTAATAATACCTTAACCTACTTTAAGGATATAATTAATTAAGCCGAATATAATATTTAATAGAAATAGAAGGAAGATAAGAAGAAATATAATTAGTATAAATAACTTATCGAGGACTTATAAAAGAAGGTTATTAGCTTAGAAAAGGGATCGGATTATATTAATAAATATAATAGATATAACGGAAATCGTCGATATAATACTAGTGCTAACCCCTATAATAATAGAAACTATAGCTACTGTAACTAGTTCTATAATTATAATTATAGCTATAATAACTATTATACTAATCGACGAGATAATACTAATAAGCGCTAAGGCGCCCCTAATAGTAATAGGGATAAGGAGTATAGCGCCCCTTATATCTAGAACTCTTATAATAAAAGGCTAAGGTATAATAATAAGCCTAAGTATAACGATAAGTTTAATAGGCGGAATTATTATACTCGTATAAATAAGCAGAAACCTGCTATTAAAGCCTACCCGATATATACTAGACCCGAAGCATTTAATATACCCCCTAAAGTAATCGCCGATATTGAATATTACTATTAGTATATCGACGCCGACGATAAATCTACTAATAAAACTAGGCCTATTATCCCTAGCCCCTCTTAGTCGGAAAACTAATATAGCGGATATTATAAGGGACGCTTCTGCTAATAGATTAAATATCCCTTAATCTATTAAGTATTACTATTATAATTAATAGCTTAATACTATTAATATTATAAGAATAGATAGCTTTTTCGCGAAATTATTAAGCTTATATTAAAGATATACTAAAGGATAATATACCTATTCCTATTATTAACCCGGTTAAGAATTTTAATTTTAGATAGCCTCTAAAATATAATATTATAAAACCAGTTAGCAGAGCAGGTTCTATTTATAAAAAATAGCTAATATTTAGGAAATTCCAGCTTTAAGATACCCCTATATTATCTATAGCATACCCTAATAAGTCTCCTTTTATTACTATCTAGATTATATATAATTATTAAAAAATTATTATAGCCGATTTACCTTTAGCTAAGTCCGATACCCCTTAGCCTAATAACCCCTTTAAATTCGATTATCTCTATATTAATATTAGATCCCCTATTAATAAGCATTTTTAAAGTATTTTTAATACTGCTTTAGGAATTAGCCTTATCTCCTAATAAGCTTTTTAATTATATTATCTGAAGATTCTAATCTAATAGCTTCCGAAGCCTATACCCCTTAGCAGAATCGGGCAAGGACTTAATATTATATATTAAGCTTCTCTCCTTATTAACCTCCCGGATAAAACGAAATAATCTTAGAAATCCGATATAATAGTTTATATTATTAATAAACTAACTTATAAATTACTACTAGGATTGCCCTTCCTTAAGTATAATTAATTATATATCGAATAAGGATTTATCGAAAATAATAAGACTATTTATATTAGAGGAACTAGCTATAAAATCTAAGTAACCTATTCTCGAGTATAGATAGTAAATCGGTTTACTACTGCTATTAAAGCTAATAAAGATATATTACTTCTCCTAGGATAAGGTTATAATATCCGTATTAAATATTATAAGCTTCCTATAATAGCAGATAGATATATAATTTCTAATTAACCTATTATAAATCCTTATAGCTTATTATATACCTTATTATAGAATGCTATTATAGATAGATAAACTAATATCCTGCTTATAGCTAATTTTAATAAAGTCTTTATTTCTATTTATATAGGTTAGGTTCTTAATTCCCTATAATATATCGAAATTGCTAATAATATCGAAACCTTTATTACCGGTTTGGAAAAAAGGTTAATAGCTATCCTGCTCTCTACCCTACTTAGAGATACTCCCCCCGAAGCCGATAGATAAGAAGGCAGATACCTAGACGGCTATCCGTTTAATATACTAGTTAAGGACCCGGACTTTAATATTAAGGATGCTAATATATCCGATTATTAGGATTAAGATTATATTTAGCAGATCTATAACCTTATTTTATAATATATTTATTTATTTAGAAAGGAATTAGGCCGATTTAATAATAGTATTAAGATAGAAATTCCTTTTAAATCGGATGCTTAATTAGACGATTTAATATAGTATCCCTATAATCTATCTAAGTATAATCGAGCTGCCTTTAACTCTATTATAAACCTACTTATCGATATCGGGGTCGTCGAGAAGGTACCCTTTAGTAATATTTATCCCTATGCCTCGCCTATATTTATTATCTGGAGAAACGAAAAGCCTTATATAGTCGTCGACCTAAAACGTATTAATACTAAACTTATTCTCTATAAATACGCCCTGCCCCGATAAGACGATATCCTTAATTCGCTAGGCAGATCTATAGTTTTTACTATTATAGATATCTTAAAAGGCTTCTTCTAATAATTATTAAATATAAAGGATAAGTAGAAGATAACTTTCGTTACCTTATATAAAGGCCTAGAATATATAATTATAAGCTTTATAAGGCTAGCTACCTTACCTGCCTTTTTTTAATATTAGATAAAGAAGTTATTTAATAGGTACTTATAGAAGTTCGTCTTAGTTTATATAGATAATATTATTATATTTTCTCGCGATATTAATAACTACCTTTAATACTTAAAAGTAATATTTACTATTCTAAAGAACTCGGGCTATATTATATTACTCTTAAAATATTATTTTGCTTAACCCGGATTAGAAGTATTAAGATATTTTATTTCTCGATTAGGTCTTTCTACTATATAGGAGAAAACTAAGGCTATTTATAATCTAGCTATACTTATAAACCTTTAAACTTTAGAAACTAGCTTAGGATTTATAAGATATTATTATAAATTTATTCCGGATTATACTATTATCGCTAACTTACTTAATATATTAAAGATATTAGGATTTAAGGATAGCCCTAAAAGCAGTTATAAATATAAAGCTTATATTTGCAAATTCTCCTTTCTACCTATTCTCCCGAAGTTAGCTGCTAATATTACTCCGGTAAAAGTAATAGTATAGCAGAAAAAATAGGAGTACCTTAATAATCTCTAGAAAAAAGTATAATTAGCTTAGGAAAAGCTGAAAAAGGCCTTAATTAATGCTATCGACCTTGCTTTCCTTAATTATTCTAAGCCTTTTATCCTATATATAAATACTAATATTAAAGGTATCGGAGCTAGTCTATACTAGATATAAGATAATAATATAAATAGCAAGCCTAAAAGCCGGCTAATAATATTCCTTTCTTAGACTCTAAGCTTAATAGAGAAAAACTACTTTTCTCCCGAATTAAAAGCCCTAGGACTAATCTAAGCCTTCGATAAATATTCTTATTATTTAAACTAAAGTAATATCCTAATAATAACCGATTATAAATCTATTAAGGAAACCTTTAAATCTATAAACTATCTACCCTTTAATATCCGATAAATTATAAAATAGCGCCTATTTCTATAGAGATATACTATTAGGATTTCTGTAATATATTATACTAGCAAATCTTATATTAATACTAATACCTTCTTTAGGCTTCCTAAGATTATAAATAAATATACTTCGCTCGAACCTAGTCTGCAAGATTTAATCGAACCTATTATTAGATCCTATATTATAACCTAATATTGATCTAAGCAATTAGCTAAACTACCCCTAGCTTACTATTATAATTCTTAGACCCCTATTCCAGAAATCGTTATTATACCTCCTACTTTATCTTATTCCGAAAATAATCTAAGAAGTCCGTTACTAGCCCCTTATTCTTCAGAATTATAACTAGACGTCCCCTTAATAGAAATTAAAACTATTAAGGTAGATAAGCAGGTAATTAATACCTTATAAATATCTAAAGCCTAATAGGAAGACCTTATTAATATATTATATAATAATCTATCCTTTAATAAGATATATCGCTATATATATTAATAAGTAGATAAAACTAGCGAAAATCCGGAAGGATCGGAATTAGGACTATATAATTTTCGTTTATATTTAAATAGTTAGCTCCTATATTTCGTAGATAATAGAAAGATAAGACTTATTATTCCCTTAAAAATAATATAAAGAGTTCTCTATATAATATATAATAAGTAAGCTTATATTAGTATTTAGTAAATATACTACTTCCTATAAAATATTATTTTCTTCCTTAAAATAAGAGAAGCTATTACAAAATATATTAATAGCTGCCCTATCTATAATCTAGCTAATTACCCTTGATATATACCCTATAGAGATCTTATACTTATCTAATATAAACGAATTCCCTTATTAGTATTATATTTAGACTTTATTATTAGCTTGCCCCCTTCCTAATAAGGAAATAATTATATCCTATTTATCGTTTATTATATAAGTAAATTTATCCTAGGGCTTATTAGTAAAGAAACCTATAGAGCTAAAGAATAAGCTAAGCTATATCTAAAATATATCTACCTAATATAGGGACTTCTAAACTACTTCGTTTCGGATATAGATTCTAAATTTATTAATACTTTATAGTAAGCCCTTTATAACGCTGCTAGGGTCGAAATTAAAATAACTGCCGCCTACTATTCCGTAGTAAATAAATAAGCTAAATAGATAGTATAAATAATTATATTAGCCTTAATCGCCTATATAGGAATACTCTTAGACCCTACTTACTAGCAAGATAAACTTCCTTATATCCTTTATATCCTTAATAGCTCCTATTCGGCGGCTATAAGTTAGATTCTAGCAGTTATACTATATAGATACTAATTTTAGGGTATCCTATCTCCTATAATTACCTAAGCTACCTACGGATTTATATATTAATAGCAGATCTCTCGAGAAGAAGCAGCAGAGGCTATCTAAATCGTATAAGCTTATATAAAATTATATTATAATAAGTATTATATTAAGCCTCCTTCTCTCGATATTAATAATTATATTTATATAAAATTAGCTAAACTAAGCAGCTGCAATTATTACCTAAACTATTAGATAAAGCTTACTTTTAGAAAAGCCAGCCTGTTTTAAATTAGCTAAAAAATCTCTCCCTTATATTATAAAATCGAACTGCCTAATTAGCTTAAATAATCTTTAGAAATTTTAATTAAATACTTTATCCTAGCTTCGATCGAATATATATAAACTATTTAACTATTATCTAAGGCTCTTACTATAAAGGGCGAGAAAAAATATATTATCGACTTTATTATTAACTACGGATTCCTTTAAATATAAAACGATAAGCAATAATCCCTTTATTATAAAGTTAAATAGCTAGGCTATAATAATATTATATAGGAACCCTATACCTCTCTTATTCGTAATATCCCGAACTTTATTAAGTAATACCGATATAAATATAATCTCCCTATATATCCTAGATTACTCTTCGCCTAAAAATTACTATAGTAGTATTATTATTAAATCCCTCTTCCTTAATAGCTCGATCTCTAATTATCCCTATTATCTACCTTTTATAAGCGGCTTCGGCTTAAATAAACCGGACTCTAATTAGCGCTAGGCTAGAATTACTATAAGCAGGTTTAGCGAAACCTACTTTAACTTTTAGTATTAATACTATTATTAAAGATTGAACTATCCTCCTCTTTATTTCTGTAACCAAGCAGATATAATAATTATTAATAGAATTTAAATAATCCTCGTTTTCTAAATCTTCCTAATACCTATAATATAGAACTAGTTAGTATAATAGTTACTAGCGAAGTTAAATAATCTTAGTCTCTTATTAGATTACCTATTTACTATTACCTAGGATCTTATCCTATTCCTCTCTCTAACTATTAAGTAATATCTTATCTGCCTTATTAATAACTATAATCTTAATAACTAGGATAGTAATAAGGATATTATAGCCTAAAGATAGCTAAATATATATATATCGGGAGTTATAGCATAATATCCTCTATAGCAGGATATAGCTTAGCCTCTTCAAAGCTTATCTTATAGCCGTATAGCGTATTAAAGCTTATAATAGGGACGGTATAACCCTCCTGCTCGAGCTAGATCTTAGTAATCCTCTTCGAAGTTAATCTTATAGCCGTATAGCGTAATAGCTTATAATAGGGACGGTATATATAGGACCCTCCTGCTTAAGCTGGATCTTAGTAATCCTCTTCGAAGCTAATCTTATAGCTATATAATATACCGAAGCTTATAACGGGGACGGTGCATATAGGACCCTCCTACTTAAGCTAGATCTTAGTAATCCTAACTATATAACTTATAATAAGCAAGCCTTTTAAATAAGAGAATTAGCTAAATGCTAATAGCTACTGCCGGTATTAAGATAAACTAAAGATAATAAGACGTCTTAGCTTAATATATCCTAATAAAAAAGAAAGTATAGATCGTTAAAAGCGGCAAATAAAGAATTCTAGCTATTTTAAAGATAAATAGTAAATAAAAAATTATAGCTATCTTAAAAATAATAGCAGAGAGATAATAATAGAGAGAAAATTCTAGTATTTTAAAGATAATAATAGATAGAAGTTTCTAGCTATTCTAAAGATATTATAATAGAAAACGTTTATAGGCAGTAGGAAAACGGTTTATTAGGATATTACCTATAGATATAAAAGCTTATGCTTTTAGCAATTACCTTCTCCTTCCTTCCTCTCTATAATTATAACTTATAAATAGCATTATCTCGTCTTTTCTATTATATAGCTATTAACCTTAATTAATTCTACCCTTTATCCGTTTAATTTATTATCTATTTAATTTCTTTATCTATACTATTTTTAATAAGCTAAGTAACTCTCCTTCCCGTTATCTAATATAT
>MUZH01003615.1:0-17683 GCA_003012965.1 Juglanconis oblonga
CCCCTACATCCATACCCGTATGGTAGTGTCCAAGGTCTCGGTCAACCCGTTCTCTGACCGAGTAAGTTTCTGCACACAGTGAAACCCAGATTGTCTGCCGATCCTGGTGTTCCTCCCTGCCAAGGTGGAAGTCAAAAAGAAGGCTGGGCGCCTACGGAGTGTTCCGTGCCTCACCTATCGTACCGAGCCCACTACGTCAACCCGGAAGGTTCAACTCAGCCCTCGCTCTTCACACCGAAAATCCCCACCGACGCCCTCAAGGTTTCGGCAGACCACCAGACATCACCATCACCATCACATCACGCAAAAGCAACTCCAAAAGAACCAGCCCACGACAGTCGATCCCTCCACCTTCCGGTTCTCGCCCAGCGCCGCCAGCGGCTAATCACTCTCGCAACCGCTGCGGCCGAAGGCCCTACGCGCGCACCACCTGCCATCACACATGCGCCACACTCTCCGACACGATGCCTTCTAAAGATCGGGAGTCTGATGTCGACGTCCAAGAGACACCACCCCCCAGAGAAAAGCGGAGAGTCAAGAAGGACAGAGGCGAGAAGGACCCTGACCGAGAGGCGCGAAGGCACCGTAAGCACCGCTCCTCGAACCCCGTCATCAGCACCGGCTCCTACGTCTCCCAGTCCAGCTCCGTCCGTCGCCACAAGCACAAGGACCCCTCCGCCTCCAAGAGCCGCCTCGACGAGTCCGAATCCATGACCGACCTCGTCCCCGAGTTGATGCGGAGCAGGGAGCGCGTCAACATTCCGTACCCCACCTTCAGCAAGGCGCACAGCAGGGAGACGGTCACGTCGGGGAGCAAAGATGACCTCTCCACCACTTCGGCCTCTGCCCCACGGACGGGGACCGGCCCTCCGACACCAGAGGCTACCGACATTGGCGCCGAGGAGTTGAAGCGGTCCAGGTCCGTCGACTGCGCATCACCGAGGAGGACGTCCTCGCGCAAGAGCGACCGCCCGCCTAGTCCACCCGACACCAATCTGGAGGAGAAGAGAAGAGGCGCCGCGAGCTCCTTGCGGGGGAAGGACGAGGAGAGACCACGGTCACGCATGTCAGCGAGCTCGAGACCCGCTTCCAGGACCGACGATCGATCGAAACTATCCTCGAAATCCAAGACATCTAGCCAAGCAACATTCGTCAAATCACCGGCCCTCAAGCCGCCATATGGCGTATCGGCAGATGACGACACCGTGGGCAGCGAACGGATGCCACGCTCCGCCAGGAACGTCCAGTCCAAAAGATCACTATCAGGTCAGACACTCCGGCCGCCAGATCCCATCGAGGTCGTCGATGACTCCCCAGAGTCCGCCCAAGACTCGTCCTCCCCGAAGACACCCACAAACACAACCCCTCAGTTCCCTCCCCCTCCCATGTTCCACGACGAGAAACACGGCATACCGCACCACATCCGGTTTGAACCACCTAAGCCGATACGCACCCCGGCAACGGACTTCAGCACCGCAACATCCGCACAACCACCGCCGCCTCCTCCTCCACCACCTTTGACCATCCAGGAAGCCCCGAGGGTCGACTACCTCATGCAGAACGGCGGTCTACCGAATATCGTGCCCAAGAACTTCTTGGCCGCCCTGCCGAGGCTCAACGGGACACGGCCATCGAATCCGCCATTGCGTGGGGCGGAAACGCTGTTCGCGCCTTTCTACAATCTTCTGGATCAGTATCAGACGGTCTTGAACAATTCGGGCTCCATAGCTGTTGCCACAGGCCATCGGACAGTCGCTAGGAGGCTACTGGATCGTTTGGAAAATGTGTTTAATAGGGATCTACCAGAGGAAGGATGCAGCTGTATCATGTGCGAGCGGTCGGCAGAGGAACCTCATGGGCTGGGCTGGGGCGAGGTCTTGGAGCGGGTCAGTGGCCGCGTGGAGATCCCGTCGTGGCCACCGTTTGACATGGGTACTCTGGGGGTCAAATCTCATGAGGGGACCGGTAATGCCCCACCGCGGCCAGCATCACCGGTGAAGATCGACCCCGACATAGCAGAAGAGTTTAGGGAGCACTATCTCCGGCAGTCAAAGAAGGTCAAGGCGGCGGTGGACAGGTGGTTGACGAACTGCGCGGAGGCACCAGCACCTCCTCCACAAGAAGTCGACGACGAGACGCTCACCTTCGCGATTCTCACAAGCCTCGACCATGAGGATCGGCCCTTCTTCAACGCACTCCTTAACGGCTCCAAGGAATTGCAACCTACCCTCCGCGCCCCGACGCCCCTGCGCAGGCCGCGAACAGACTTTGTGGTGAAATCTGGCTTGGCTTTGCAGCGACTGTACCGTCTCCCTCAAGCACCCCGTGACGCCGAGACCATCTGCTACCTCGTCAAGTACCCGCAGATGCACGACCTGCTCAGCACCATCTGTGACATCAATCCGCCCGAGTGGGAGATCCTCATCTCAGGCCGTTTTGACGGCTTCCTCTGGTCAGGAGCCGACGATGACGAGGCAGTCACACCCACAGGTGGCCCATCACGCGGCTCGACCCCGAACCTCTTCGCCCGTCCTCCATCTCGCGGCGCCATGAGCCCCATCGCACGCCACACACCCGCCCTCGGCATCGGCACTCGCAACACCACACCCTTCAGCCGCGGCGCCACACCTGCCTCTTTCGTGAGCGGTGCCTCCTCCGCCTACCCAGGTCGACACCCCGTCTCGAACGACGAAGAATCCGAGATCGCCGCCCTCGCCGAGCTCGAGCGCGAGATCTACGTCGGCATGGAGGCGCTCGAGGACGCTTTCGAGGGTCTCCACCAGCGGGCAGAGATGGTCCGGGCGGCCCTCCGCCAGCGCGGCGCCGGACTTTCCATGTCTCTCCAACACCGCCGTGGCTACGGCTTCGGTGAGGCCGGCGGTGTTCAGGTGCTCCCGCAGAGCGGAGGTTCGGCGTCCGGGCTGGACCGGCCGGCGTGGGCAGATGAGAGCGAGAGCCTGGCGAGTGAGAGTGACGACTGGGGCATGGGCGATGAGTATGAGCTGCGGCCAGACGACTCGGCGAGTAATATTAGTAGCTCGAGGAAGAGGAGGCCTAGGCGGAGGGATGAGAGACGGGGGACGCCGGCGCCGATTCGGGAGGAGGAGGAGGGGTGAGCTAGGACGAGGCAACCAAAGAAATTCCAGTGATGATTCGATGACTCAAGAGCAGGCGAGCGGGCCGTCGGGTTGTGGTATGTCTGGCTCGGGCGGCTGCGGATACCACAGGTGTATAGTATAGTTCCGGGTGTTGTCCTCCCTTTCATCTTAATTTCTGCTTTACCATTTGGCACGGCGTTAGTTTTCCTGATTTACGACGTGCTGGAGCCTGGAAGTCGGTCGAAGAGGCTTTTATGTCCTGTGGATAGACAGAAAGGCAATCAAATATCATCGATCAGGGGTCTGCCCCTTCAGATTTCATATCTGATGTCTCTGTTGAGCTCATACTGTTTGTTGGTCCCTCTTCGTAGCGTAAGGTGATTTTCAGGTACGGAATGCCCACGGAGTGTTGATTGGTCTTAGGCCGACGATGCCGGGATTAATGCATAGGCTCCTTGTCGTCAGCTCAATTTCCTTCTGCACTGCCGGTTCCTTCTCTCTATCCAAGCTGATTTCTCCTATATACAGTATACTTGCCCGCATCCACCCCCCCCCCACAGACTCACCTATTGAACTTGCTGTCCCTTCAACGGCATCTCTTAGGCTTCCGGGTGCTCTCTCTTCAAGCTTGGTCGTCACTTCTCAGAGCTCTTGCTGTCACCTGGGCACGACTCTCGCCGTCTTCTTCCTAGATCTTTCCCTGTTTCTTCTTGAAGAAATCACCTTCCCTTGTCTCCTGATGCTACTTGTCGCGGGAGAGAGGGAGGGGGGGGAACGGTCCACATGCTATGGGGCCGGACTGTCTTGTTACCGGGTGGTCTGTCGGCAGCCTGAGGAGCAGGGTCAACCTGCCTACCTTGGCCTTGTGGAACCTCTCTTCGTTTCCTGAAGCCTGACCAGCACGAGTGTCCTCCACGACCTCCTGGCTGGTAGGTAGCGCATCAGTGGCGGTGAGATAACATATAGTCGATCATCGACTCCATGAGCCAGCCGGCCTCGCGATCCAGGTTCGAGAGAACAGTCTGGTGCCACNNAGGTGATTATCCATGGTGATCTCCTCTCCTCGTCGCGGAGGACGATCGCGGAACTCGTCGGGGCGTGAACAGAAGAAGGCTACCGCCCTGGTCATCTGGAAACGATCCGTCGGGACACTACTCTTGACCATGGTATTTCGGTGGCCGACTGACCGTTACGGTGCAGAAAGTCATGCATCCACTCCAGCATGCGCAACTTGGTCGTGTTTTCTCTTTGTGTTTGTTTACCTGGCTACTTTAAAAAGTCTCCTAATATCCCACCGAGGACTCGCGCAGGCCTGGGTTTTGGGTAATGGCAGACCGTATGGCTGTACTGTTGCCAGTTTGCTAGTGCTTGAGGGTGTCGATAAAGGCCTAGATACGCTTCTCGATCGCCTTCGTGCCACTGTCGAGAGGCGAGAATAGAGCGATATAAATATAGAGTCGTGCTGGACGATCTGGACCCAGCCCGGGAGAGAGACTCCATGTAGAAGATGCTAGGCTTCTGTCAAAAGCGAAACGGCTGCACAGCGAACCGTCGAACCGTAGCAGGCGTCCATAATTTCAGCAAATGCTCCGTATTCTTCAAACGCTTTTCGGAATGGGTGAGGATTTTAGGATCATTCATTTTCTGGACGCTATCCTTGATGAGAGCGGTGCTGAAGTATCGAGTTCATGCCCTGGTACCTGAGCGCGGTCTCGGAACAGCCTCCTGTTGGATACCATCCCTATGGGAGAATCCTCGCCCCCCCAACCCACCCCCACCTAAAGGAACATTTCCTCTAGGAGAAATTGAAAGTCAAAGGTGTTTTGTGACCAGGATGGAGAGGTCACGCCAAGGGAAACCATCCTGCTCCGGCCATCCTGGGAGGAGTTACGCTGCGAGATGCTGCCGTGAGAGAAACCACGCTGAGAAAAGCCGCCCACAGAGACAATGTTGCACCTGGTAGTCTTGAGAGATTCCACAAGGGCAGGGAACACCCAACCCAGAGTAACATGTTGTCTATGGCTTTGGAGCCTGTATTACTTTTTAACAGCCACCCCCTGTCCCTCTCTATATGGCTCATGATGTTGGGGTCTAGGTAAAGACCTACTCACAGCAGTGACAAGCAATGGCTCTTTCAAGGTGCTTCAATCTGTTTCATCAGCCCGTGGTCAACACAGTACAATCCTCAATAACAGACAGCAACCCATCAACAATACCCAGGCCGCTGCCAGGAAAATCCCATTTCCACGATGGCGCGGGTTGGCATTCGGGGTGCGCTCATGATACAGCTACTTATAGAGTTACTGGCTCTTACGAGACTATGCGTGGGTGTCCAAGGCGAATATGGACCCGGACCTGTTGCCTTATAGGGAGGGGCGTGCCTCTTCAGCGGCATAGGTGAGGGTGTCAGAGCCATCCTCGGGAACTGTGGTCTCCCTGGGGACGGCCCTCAAGTAACCAGGATTCATACTCTGGTACTTGGTTGATGTGGGCGAGAATATTACCGATTTCGTGGCGCTCCTTGATGGTATCGAGAGTGGCAGGAAAATTGTGTCTGGCAGGGCCAGATGTGCCAAATTGAGGCATGAACCCTGGCTGTCAACTTAAGAAAGAGTTGCTGATATCAGCAATGGAGCCACGCAAGCCCGATTTGGACACTCAGACTGTGGTAGCCGAGACTCCCATGCCGTTACTATTGGATCCATCCTTCGAGCATAGCCTCAAAGTAGCCATACAGCCCATACCCAGGTCACACTTGGCATAGGCCTTTAAGTCGGAATAGTTCAAGTGCAGTACCTGGCTGGCTTTGGTTGTGATGTTCATAAACTTAACACACTTTCTCCTAGTTGCCCGATGTCCTGGTTGGGTTCAGTTAGAGTGATGACACCGTCAGATTGTCACGATACAGCATGAAGGTGGTTATTATTTTTGAGCTATTAGTATAGCTATAAAAGCTGTAACAGTTTCCTTTACATGATAGAGGATGCTCGAAAGCCTAGCACTTAAGATTATATAGTGCTGTTAACAGTAAAACTGAAACTAAAAAAGCTTGCCTCAAGAGAGAAAATTATAGAGTAGCATTACCGACGTAGGAGGATGCTGTTATTATATATAAGGAAATCGTCAACTTTATCTGCAGAGGCAAAGAGAAGACCGGGTAAGAAACCTAGAAGTAGGTAGAAGAGTGTATATATAATGATAAAGAAAATAAAACAATGTGGCCGGAGCCATACAGCGTAAATCAGGGGGAATAACTATAGAAAGTATAGAATCCACGAAACTAAAACCCAAAATGCCGTCTCAAAACTCCAAGGAACTACACATCGGGTATGTCGGGCTGCCAGCCCTTTAGCTTGGGATGAGATTGCGGGTCAATTTAGCAATCGGGCTAAGTCGAGAGACATCATCCCCGGGTAGCTTAATGGGCCCCCCGTCGTAAAGCTCCGACTGTTCAAGAGCTCGCGTCGCAATTTCGAATTGCTCTGCGGGATTCGCATATTGTGCACCGGTCGGATTCGTCCTACTCAGCTTCTCAAGCACATTCTTCATTGTGCGGAAGGTTTTGACTGGTGTAGTTGGTGGTAAGTGGTTGCCACCTTAGATGAACACTGAAATGGATATGGAATAACCTACTGCTCTCAATAGCCTGGGGACTTATAGAATTCCCATCCGATACCCCCTTTTTCTCAACCGTATGGTAGGCGCCGAGCTTAGTGCAATGAATCAAGAGTGCCGCCAATCCAGCCGCTAGGGCGGTGGCTACTGAAGACCCAGTCCTCCTCGGATTATTCGTGTCGAAGTGGTTGGGATCCTCGTCGTTCGAAGTTCGGAGGGTGCGCAATTCGGAGTTCTCTTCTAGACTGAAATCAACGCCTGGGAAGAGAAAGTGGACAGTGTTTACATTGGTCACATTCGGCCACGTATGCCCTGTCTCCATTGCGGCCCCGATGCGGAAGACTTGCCCGTCGATGGCGGAGGGAAATTCTTCGAAATTGGAGGTGGGCATTCCATCGTCACTCGCCGCGCAGAACATCAAAGGTGGCTTCTTGGGGGCTGATTTCAGGACGTCCCTCAGGTTTTTGAAGTCTTCGTCGACTTGCTTCTGTCCAGGTGTCTCGTCGAAACTCCCACGCTTGATTGTCCAGGACATAGAGATTATGTCCACACCCTCATTGATGGCTTCTTTGATTGCCTGACAGTCACAACGCGTTCTGTAAGCTTGCTAAACGTACCGGCAATGCATGTGAGGAAAGCAATCTACGTACCTTGACCGCACTCCCTGGCTCGGGACGTGGCACATTTCCGTCGGCGCCTGGTGTCATCATCAGACGGTAGGGAATGATCTTGGCGTATGGACAGACGTGCAAAATGAGTCGAGCCATAAAAGTTCCATGGCCACTCAACGAGCTAATCGGTGGAGCAGGACCATCAGAAGAAGTATCGAAGCTTCGGCCCCTCACAAATCGGGTTTGGAAGCCAGCCATTTCGGGACAGAGAAAGTTGACTCCGTCGTCGATCAGAGCTATTGTGACGTTTTTGAGTGCCTGGTTGCCCATCTTCCGCGCATCTTCCGAGAGTTTGGTGAGATCTTGAGGTAGATCTGGTACCACTGCGTTGAAATCCTTGACGTACTTCAGCCACAGAGCTTCTGTCTTCTTGGGTCCTGTTTTGCCCATGCTATTTGGGCCCGCTGACGATGATGTGCCATCTGCCATTAGCTCCGGATTCGCCATTCTCCCATGGTCTTCGACCTTAATATCAGGCAACGCCGTAGCTTTACGACAAGCCCTGAGCCGGTCTTCAAATTGTTTGACATATTTTTCTATCTGTTCTGACGACTCCACCTTCTGTTATATCATCCAAATTAGCCTTGACCATGTCATCATTATCATCATTATTAGAGAATGTCTTTCATGAAGCCAAGACTGTGGCAAGGGGGAAAGGAGGTGCTTTACCTCATTATAGTGGAGAAAGATCTTCGTCAGTTGCTTCAGTTTGGGCAGCCCCTCGGGCTCACTCCATCCTCTAAGCACTGCGTTACTGCCGCTCCAACGCAAATGCAGCTCCCGCAGGCTTGGAGCGGCTGTTTGCACGACAACGGGACAAATATCCGTCTTTCTCCAATCGAGAATCTCCACATCAAAGGACTGCAATTTGGCTCGCCCAAGTTTACCCTTGCCAGCCAAAACGTTAACAATATCCTCATCGCGATGCGGACTGTTCGTGTCATCGACAATGACCTTGAAGATCTTCTTAACACCCTTTGATACTTGGAGCCACTCGAAGAAGAAGAATTGGTCCAAGTATTGGTATCTGCGCTGGCTTTTGTTCTTCGATGATGTCGTCGACGATAGGAGCTCCATTTTTAGTGGAGGGAGTGCAACATGCCGCAAGATAGGGTAGAAGTTGTATTTGTCAAATACATTGGCGACAGACTCTTGCTGGATCACCATTTCGGGGGTGCCAGGCCTGGAAGCCATCTCAAGTGTGAAGTGGTAGGCTGTACGGAGGTTGTTGTCAGAGCAAATGGAACTGGGGTTGGACTTGAGTTGAGAACTCACTTTTGGTTTCACTCCCATTATCTCCAAAGAACTGTCTTGCTTTGGACTCGTCACTGTCGTCGCCGACAGTCTTTCTCAGAAACCGAAGCCCGAGTTCCTCTGGGATCTTTTGCAATGCGGCACTCTGCCGCCTCTCAGCCTCATCTTTCGTATCCTCACCTGTTGGCGAATGAATCCTGAAAGCGGTCAAGCCTGACTGTGACTTCGCTCTTTTTCCACCGCTGCCGATCAAGGTGTCTTGAGCCCCAGCCCCTGGCTTCGTAGGATTACCTACACCAGGTTTGATGCCCTCGACTGTTGAAGTTTGGAATCGAATAACGTTGACATGTTTTCCTTCGACACCATTGACTTCGTCTTTCAACTTCTGGCTTCCGGTAGTATCCCGGGACGAACGACGTCTTCTGGGTATCTTGTGCTCACTCCGCAGACGGTGTTGATTGTTGGCCTTCGCAGCATCTTCTACGTCGTATTCTCTCTTGGTGTGGAAATACCACTGATACACGTAAAGATCCTCTTTCGTCGTTTGCTGCTGTGATTTGCCACCGGAGAAAGAAGTATACTTGGCCCCCGACGGTACCTTCGTCAAGATGCTCTCCTCACAACGGTCCAGCAGAAATTTGATAAGCTCGAGTTGCCTGATGGGGTCCTTGTAACAGTGATCAAACTCAACAAGATGATGGAGAGGAATCATTTCAGCTTCCGTACTATTCAACATATTGGGAGACCCCAGGTTGGCCAATTTGATAACGTATTCTTTATCGAGTGCTCGCCTGTTCCTCGTCGGCTTCTCGAACGCTGCTGCCAGGCACTGTCTGCCTCCTCGGGATGGGTCTTGCGGGTCATCAAGTTTGATCTCATTTTCCTCCATGAAATCGATCATCATCTTGGCCTTTTCGTGGAACTTGGGGTCCCGAATCGCCTTTCTTAAAGGGGGATCATCACCCTCCCCGGAGTCGAGGATGGCTTTAGGTTTGTGAGACAAGATGACCTCAAATGCGGTCGTGCTACACTTCACCAGGGCAGCACTTTCACTGAACAGCCGACTCAGGAATGTTTCATCCGATAGAGTGTCCCATATATTTAAGCATTGACATAAGAAAGACGTTCTCGGTTCTTGAGCGAGCTGGTCGTTTATTAGGGTGAAGGCGTCATCATCGTCTTTGTCGCATTCAAGACGACTGAGAATCTCTGCTTCATTAGGAGACAGGTCAGGGTCGGAGACCGTGTCGTATTCTGTGTAAGACTCCGTCTGCGTTGGAGTTTGGTCGGGCATGTTTTCTTGCTAGCCAGAATAGTGGTCGGAGTCTTGGACACAGCGGCAATATGGTGAGAGGCTCCTGCTGAGGCTGCTGGTGGTGAAATTCAACTGAGCAGACTGACTGCCTTCCGCCATATCAATTCCCACAATATTCCACCTCACACGGTTCCACAGTCGAAGGGAAATTTTACTGGTCCGGTGAGGCTGCCATCTAAAGCAACCAAGTCCAGCACCACTACCACACGCAAATGGCTTACCAAGCAATTAGAAACCCATCTCGTGACGATTTATGCGGGCAAGATCTGACCGGTGAGCCATTGCCTGGCAGTGTGGTGGGGGTTAGGCAGAGGGCGGAATGTACTGTACATGTGTGAGACTTGAAGACTCACACGTCTCGGACCATCATCATCCCATTAAGGCGAGCCAATCAATATTCCCTGGAAAAGTGCCTCATCATCGGCATTTCCTTTGAATCGAAAGGACAATTTGCAAATAAATAGTCCAAGGTAGCGCTATGAACTTCGAATCCGAGCATCTTATAAATAATCTTCAACTCTTGGTCGACGTCTTCCGCCACACCATGTCGGACCTGGACGAAAATCCTGAATATGAAGAGTGGCAGGAAGTGCACGAGGACTCGAGCCCTATCGAGGTTCTCGATATTGGCCTCGGCGTGATTAACACCACGGACGCTCAGCTACGCTTCAACCAGGACGGCATATACATCGCTCGAGAGACAGCGGTATTGGTACGCTGCAGCCTTGTTGACTGTGTTCATGGCAAGCTATCGCTCGAAAATCCGGTCCCATGCACCTTGCTGGTCTTCGACTTTCAGCTCGATCGCGTCAAAGCGAGCCGTGTTATACACAGCGCCATCATCACGCTCGTCACGAAACGAATTAACAGAATCCTCCGGATTGCACCCACAGAAAGGCTCAACGCTGACTCTCTGGAGTTGCAAATTGAGTTGAACAATGGTGTGGAGGGAGAAATCGGTATCGACAAGGGGGTCAAGATGACCGTCACACCCCGGACAAGCAAAATTACGCGGACGACGAGGGTCAAATACGCCACGGCCAAAGGCTGGACAACACACTACCCGAGAGCCCGGCCCAACGACCCGTCCTCGCACGATTGCATCAAATGGTCTCTCCACGAGAACCCTGCCAAGAAGGACGAGGGTGTGCCTCCACATTTCCGCGGTGCAGTCTTGCTGGAAAGGCACGATGACAACGAGTTCCAGCTCGAGATGGAGATTGACACCACGGCTGACCTGCTCACCGGACTTGAGGATCTGTCTTTCAAGTCAGTTGAGAAGGGGCGTCTCCATGTCGACCCGACAAAAGCCTCCACATTCAAACTCAAGAAGTATAGGGCGGAGCTCGGCGAGGAGGACTTGAACGAAATCACGAGACTTTCATTGGGTACGCTTGATGATAGGCTCTTCGGCTGAAATGCAAGTCGAGGATCGGAGACCAGTTTTGGCTGCTATACTCACACAAACCTACTCCGTGAGCGCGCCTCACCGACTCCCAGTTTAGAAGTTATAAGATGGTGTCGTAATTTACAAGCTTATCTGTAACCACTCTATTTGTGCTGGTGTGTGATTCCGCCCCAGACACAAGTCTCAAAGTATCACATTGTGACTCTACTTCTGTAATTCACAATGCCGCTTTGAACTATTGAGCGGCTAAGACATGTATGGGTGGGGTTGACGCAGTCACACCGTCGAGAGACTGCAGGATGGATGGGCACGGGCATGAACGGACACCGGATTTCCGACATCAACCAAGTAGTTCCCAACGGAGTTCTTTGAGCCAGCTTCTCCAGGATCGTGTCAATGAAGATTTATGACTCTTGCCTAGATTGTTGCTGAGTAGACTGGCTCTCCGTGCTGTGTACACGATGTCATCCTCCTTGACTGAGGAATTTTTGTCGGGACCAGACGGCGAAATCCAAAAGGAGTAAGCCAAAATCCACTGAACGCCATGGATGTTGCCACATTGTATCTGATCATCCCACCGCAGCATAGTGACTGTCCATGGTCTTTGCAGCACAAGCAAAGAGCCCTGGATAGGGATAGAATCACAGCCGAAGTCCATGTGGATCGATCGAGACCTCTTTGAAGGCAGTAATGCGAGGGCTATTGTATTTGGCTACCCAACGGGCCCCAACGATCAAGACCATCTCACAAGCTCCGGAGTTCAACGGCTTGCCCACCAACTGCTGGAATGTCTTCTGGAATGGAGGACATCGCCAGAGGAAGTAAGTGAATTTTTTCTGACTAAAATTTTGAGACGGGCGTCAATCATAGAACTAACGGTGCGGCAGATTTGGCGTCCTTTAGCTTTCGTGTCGCAAGACGTTGGAGGAAGCATCGTCAAGGCAGTGAGTTAGCTATATAGTAGTTAACTGATGTCCTGCACACTGCTCACGAACGACTTATTAGGCTCTCATCATTACGACACAGAACCTTCAGAAATACAACAGCATTCTCGACTCAACCTTCTCCCTAGTCAGTCTATCTTGGAAAATGTCACTTGTGTAAATTTGAGCTTACTGTCAACCAGATATTCCTTGGTTGTCCTCATAGACCAGACGATCGCACGTCTCTTATCGATAGCATGGCCGTCTTAATAGCTTCCAGCCATGGCCTTCCACCTGGTTTTGGCTTGGTTAAAGCAGCCGAGTCCAGCGCGGCTATGATCATGGAAGTCAACAGCCTCTTCCTAGAATCCAGCGTACTGCACAGAATAACCGTGTTCGACGTTTTTTCTGACTTGCCGGATGGCAAAAGTCGAGTCTTCGCCGACGGCGTCTGTACGATGAGTTGGGGCACTCGGTATTACCGCTTCGCTTTGACTAGTGAGCACGTATCACTGCTTTGTGGAGAGGGGGCAAAAGACTGCTTCGAAGTTATGAGGGGTTATTGGCCGTGGCATGTAGAAGGTAATTTCCAGACTTCATTCTGCTAAGAACACTGGACTGGACTGACGTGTCACAGTCTTCGGAACATCGTCACGGAGAAAGTCCCTACCTGGTCTACATTACTTGATGTCCCAGCTACCATTGATTCGATTACAGGTCTCAAAGACTGATATCACACATGAGGATCTCTATCGACTCAAAGGATTATCTGCTTGGATCCGAGGCGAGAATCTAGGTCTCCTCCACTTCGAAAGACCACAAGGACAGCGCTGCCCCCTCGACGCCATGGTTTCACTCCGAGAATCCCAGATTGATCAGGGTTTCTTAAAATATACGCGGATGTTCGCATTTGACTTTGGATGGCATAAACACAATGCGAGTGGTCTCCAGGCAGTGCTTACAACGTTTGTTGTCCAGGCTCTTTGCTTCCTGTTGGCGGGAACCCCCGAGTCTGACCGACCAGAGACGGTGCTTAAAATTCTCCGTAACTCGAACCCAACCTCTGATGTTTCTGTAATCTTCGAACTGGTGAATTTCTGGTTCCACCGACGACGCTTGCGACCACTGTGGGTGCTTTGGGATGTTGATCGATGCCTCGACGATTTGGAAGCCATAGTTGGTGGGCTGGCAGGCTGTTGCAGATTCTCTGAAGTTGCACCCTGCATTCTGTTTGCTGGCAGTGCTTGCAAGACGGTCTCGGCTGTCATGGAGAAGTTCAACATCCGGAAGCTGGCACTATCCGGGACCATTTCGTCAGACCCCTGCCCGGAGGCAGAAGCATCACCCAACATCGAGGTTCTGATAGCCGAAAACCCTGGCTTGACCGCATTTGAAGATGATCTTCGAGACACGCTGAAGAAGTTCTCACAGAATCCCAAGATATGCCAAATGGTTTGGCGGTCCATCCGGAAAATGGTCGACTCGGACACAGCTAAATTGGACTTGACCCTCTACCAGCCAGACCAGCCAGAGGTCATTTTCAAGAACGTGCTTAAAACCATTCCAGAAGGCCGTCGTCCACAAACTGCAACATTGTTGAGGTGGATTGCCAGCTCTTACCGGTCCTTGACGATCTCCGAGGCCGCAACCGCACTGTCTCTGGAAAACTTCATGACAACGGAATCCCATGGCCCTTGGCTAAAATACAAGGCTGTACGATTCCACAAGTCTCAACAATATTTGGAGCATGCTGAAGAGGAGTTATGTGGCATGATTATACTAGAAGCAAATGGCGTTGATTTTGCTCACCCCTTGGTTCGCCAAACTCTCTCAGAGGACGGATGGTGGCACACTGATATCCAGAGGTCACAACTGGACCTCCTTCATCGTCTACTTCGCCTGCTGGAACTAGAAGCAGACTTCGCCAACAGCGCCTCTGTGTCTATGTCAAGTTCCTCACGACTCAGGCTATATGCTGCGCAATACTGGTCCAATCATTACAGGATTGCCTCCCAGGACGATTCCACAAAGAAACTTGCAGATGAGTTCGTTAAGAAATTCTTGGAAAACAAGGGCGCCGTTCAGTATGTACTGGATTCCAATAGTGGCTTGGTTGGACGACAAGAGTTACTACGAAACGCAGCTTTGAGCAAAGTGGCACTCTTGGCAAGACACAAATTCGATATCGGCAATATCGAACATCTCACGGAGCGCGCAGCATGGCACACTAACCAAGAGTTGTTATTTGCCGCTTTCCTGGGTGCTACCGTTGGGTCATTCACTACATTTGTCCAGCGAATCCCGGTGATACAACTAAAGGACCCGTTGAGAATCGAGAAAGTGCTGCATGAGGCATCAATCATTGGAGACGCTGAGTTCATGGATGCCCTTTTCGCCGGCATTCCTCATGATCTCAATATCGAGATACCTGCATCATTTCTGCAGAAGGCTCTGGAACTGGGAATGCAGATCATTCTCGACAAGGTCTTTGATCAGCCGGAATGGATCCAGAAGATGGGCATCGATTCGGTATTTAGGCAGTGCGTACTTTCAGGCCACACCAACTTCGCAACAAGAGTAATGAAGGCCGAAGCATTCGAAAAGTCGAGAACCGACAAAGTGCTGTTGTTGAAGAAAGTGCTGGACGAAGCATGCCAGAAATGCAGCCCCAGCATAATCTCGTTTATGCTGGGTTCCCGGCAGGACTACAATCTCGACTTGTGGGGGGCACTTCACACAGCCTGTACTTTTGGGAACCACGGAGCTGTCAAGGAGATACTGGACAACCTCCACGACCTCACAAGCGACACTTGGGCCAAACACAGCTCTGTTATCGTTACTGCTGTCTGCGAAGGCTTTGAAAGATGCACAGAGATAATTTTACGGTCATTCGATGTTACAGAACCCATAGGACAAGACGTTTTGCGCACTGCGCTATGTGCTGGAATGCAAAAGGTGCAATCAAAAACCTGTCAACAGCTCTTGCAAAGCTGTCCGGACATTCTCGACGAAGCTACGACAAAGACCTGTCTTTTAACAGCTGCCGAAAAACCGAGTCTCGCACTTCTCCAAATCCTTTTTGACAATGGTCCCCCCATCGATGCCGATCTTGATGGGTACACGACCCTGCACATTGCTGCCGAGCTTGGAGATATGCCAACGGTCGAATACCTACTTTCAAGGGGTGCTGCTGTAAATGCAAGTGTAACTAATTCCGGATGGAGTGGTGCGACGCCATTGATCCTTGCTTGTGCCACAGAACGTCCTGACGTGGCCCGGCTCTTGTTAGAGCATGGTGCAGACCCTCGCTTATCGATCACCGCGTCCTCTAATAGAAATTGGTCTGCTTTGGAAATGGCATATTCAAGCCCGGAAATCATCAAGATGCTTGTCAAGCACTCTCCTCAGCCTGACTTCAAACGACTGGTGGAGGACTGGGGTGGCCATGCTACTGCGCTGTACCTTGCTGCAACTTATAACAAAGCAGAGTCCGTCAAAGCGCTTCTCGAAGTCGACGTCGATCTGGAGTTTGAGCGAGAGTCTGATTCTGATGTTGAACAGTGCTGGACTGCTCTTACTGCTGCAGTTTTCAATGGGTGTTCGGAGATTGTGCGGATGCTCCTGGAGAAGGGTGCCAATATCAATCACATTGAAAGGGACAGCAATTGCCATATCATGGCACGAATTGGCGACGAAAAGACTTTGATTGCTTTGCTCGAATACAATCCCAGCTCAAAAGCGTTAGACCAGGGACTGAACTCTGCATCAGATTCTGATCAGTCAATCCCCTTGGTGAGACGACTCTTGAACGCAGGGGCTGACCCAAATGCGGTCGATACAAGGGACGAACTTCGAGACACTCCCTTGATCATTGCATGCTCAAGCAGACGCGCGAGCCGCCTCGAACTGGTGCAGCTTTTGATCCGCAGAGGAGCCACCCTTGAAGGAGCACCAGACAGCAAGAGGGGGTCACCGCTACATTCGGCGTGTGAAAAACAAGATCTTGATGTTCTGCACTTTCTCCTTGATGCAGGTGCCGACGTCAATTTTCACGTCAGTCATCTAGGTACACCACTTCAAAGCTGCTGCCGCTCCAATTCAGACCATGAAGCGAGATTCCAGTTGCTGGTTGATAGAGGAGCGGATGTAAATGCGGCAGGGAGCTGCTACAACAACATCCTCACTCTTGCATGTTTCCGATGCAGTATCTCCGCTGTCAGCTACCTCATCGACCAAGGTGCCAAAGTGAAGACACCTGACAAAGCGGGTTGTCTACCTGTCTTTGCAGCTTGCCTTAGGAACAATGATAGCCAGGACTTGATGGAGAAGCTGCTGTCATCGGGAGCGGATATAGCGACGGAAGTGAGAGACAAAACGGGGAGAACTATTCTTCACTATGCAGCACTTGGCGGCGATCTGAACTTCGTCAAGTGGCTAATTGCAAACAACCCGTCTTTGACATCCGCGGAAGACTATGACGGATGGAGCGCAATTCATTGGGCGCTTAGATTTCCACATGCCAAGGTCTGGTCAGACGGATCTATTGATGCAGACATCAGCTTGACTTCGCGCGCGGAGACTCGAGTGGCCATGCTTCGTCTGCTGGTGGACAGTGGGTGTCCAGGCATCAGCGATGCAGTGCAGGTCGGTCATGACGAAAAATGGACCTCAAGGCGTATTGCAAAGTATTTTGGCGCCCCGGCAGCTGTCCAGGAAGTTCTCCTTGAGCTTTCACCCAGTGATACTACAAGCGACCACAACTATCAGATGGGGCTGCATCTTGAAGGAGCATTCTGCGACGGTTGTTATTGTGTGAGTTAAGAAGAAAAATTCTTCTATATTTCAACTTGTACGTAATAGCTGCATATCAAAGTACTTACAAATGTGTTTAGGAGATGTACGGCAAAGTTTTTATATGCCAGGACCCAAGCTGTTGGGAAAGCTTCTGGCTATGCATTAAATGCATCAGGCATAAGGATGAGATCCACCCAGTGACCGGCCATAACTTCAAAATCAGCAGCTCAGAGGAATTTGAAAAACTTGGCGAAGATGAAGCGAATTTTGCACCGGAAAACCAGAGTTCTAAATGTAGTACTATTACACTATACTACAAGGGTCCCTAATACACTACAAATACACTACAAGATTCTAAAATACACTACAAATACACTACAAGATTTCGAAATACATGTAGTACTACTACAAAACTACTACATTCTAAAAACAAAAAGTTGTTTTTTACACTAGGAGTTGAACAGGGGACTTTACGGTTTACGAAGTTATTTTTAGTATTTATATTAAAATTATAAAGTCTCTACATTATACTACTATACTATTAAGTATAAGAGTTAATACGAATTACGGAAGTATACTGGTTTTAAGTACCTATAGCTATAAGT
>MUZH01003616.1:0-17689 GCA_003012965.1 Juglanconis oblonga
GGGTTATATATACCGATAGCAGATGCCGATAAGTTATCTTAGGGAAGGGAACTTATTTTCGATATATAATAGTATACTATATATAAATGCTTATTTATATAAGAAGAACTATATATATTTATAAAACGATACCTCCTTAATACGAAAAATAATTTATATATACCTTCTACCTTGCTTTTCTAATATTTAAAGGGACTATATACGCTTATAAAAGCAATACTCTTTCGTATAAAAGAATATAAAGGATAGGATTAAATACGATTAAGAATCTAGGGCGTTTTACTATATATTTTAGTTAGACTAGCAATTATCTCTTTACTCTTATTAATCTATACTCGAATTATTAAGTATTAATTAGTATTAAATAGCCTTTATATATATATATACGTTTCTCTTATTTTACGCCGGGTAGAGATAAATATATATATTATTTAGCTCTACCTCGTATAAAGGGGAGGAGACGAAATCTCCGATCCTTATATAAAGCCTAAGTACTTATTTCAGGCGTATATAACTACGCCTAGCTATAGTCTGCTGGCTATAGTAGCTAACACCGGAGTCTCCAACCATGCCTTATATATAGCCGCAATACCAGTTATTCCAATAAAGAGAGCAAAATAATTGCCTTTAGACTAGAGTAGATAGATAATCTTAAGATTATAAGAGCTTTATAAGCTACTTAATAATAGTATATAATGCTATTAAATTAAGATATTATCTATATAGTTAGCTAGTTTAATATTAGCATTAATACTAATATATAGTATAATAATTAAAACTAGTTAACTAGTAAAAGCTTCGTATATATCCTTACATTAATCCTTTATAAAATCGTAAATAGTTTAAGAGTCCTAAGTCTCTAAGTCTTTTAGCTTTTCTCTACGCTTAATAAAACAAGTTTATAAATCTTGAAGTCTTTATAGCTATTATTAATAATAGCTATAATAAGTATTAAGACTAATAACTTAGCTATATATAATAACTAATAATAGCAGATAACCTATACTAAAGTTAATATAACATTATTAGTTATAATTCTCCTTCTTCTTATTATATTCTCTAATGAAAATATTATTTACTTAGTTCTTTAAGATCTTAGCTACTATAGCGCTATAGTTAAATAGTATTATTAATAGTAAGAAAGTAAAACAATACTTTTAAACTAAAAAGTAGGATTTATATATAGTCTATTTCTAAAATCTAAAGTACTTACGTATAGAACTAGTAATATAGTAGCATTTAGCTAAAAAAATAAAATAAGAAACAACCTCTGTATAAGCGGCTAGCCTAAGAGGTACCTTTTTGTATCGATTAGGGTTCTGACTAATCCAACCCCTGACATCACTAGTGCATGCAACAGTGCAAGCCTTTAGTTAAGGTGCAGAAATTTTCGCAGGTTATCTATCGGCTAGGACACCAAACACTCTATTACCGCACTTTGTCTTGAAAAATGGGTGCCAGGTCAAGACAGGGGTTGCTTGAGCTTCTGTCTTCTGTCCTCCTTGTCCTCGCCCTCCTGTCAAACACAGTTCGGAGCGAGCAGAAGCTTATCAGCTCCGACAACGCTCGCCGGTACCCAAACCTTCCGGTGCTGGGGTACGTGACGCCGTGGCACTCTCGCGGCAAGCAGCTCGTCGAGGACCACCGCCAGAAATTCGACATCGTCAGCCCGGTCTGGTACACTGTCCATGCAGTTGGGCACGGCTACGAGGTTCAAGGTGGTCCGCCGGATGACGAGGATGAAGAGTGGTACATACGGTTGCAGCAACGCAGCACTTCACCGGATGGCGCCGAGTTGAAGCCCCTGCAGGTCGTGCCGCGGTTCATGCTGGACGGATGGGGTGAAGGGGACTACAGGAACTTCATCTTCAACGAGACACGATGGCAAGTGCTCTCCGACGCGGTCATGGACGTGGTGAAGGAGAAAGGCTTCGACGGTGTGGTATTCGAGGCTGGCGCCACGCACGCCCTGCCGCAGACCCTCACCAAGCTATCAGAGGCGCTGCATGACGACGGAAAAATCCTGGTCGTCGTGATGCAGCCTATACGGATGCCGGGAGACAAATTCGACGCGCTTGCTGGGAACCAGGCCGATATGATCGAGGCCACCAACAACATGATTCTGCAGGCCCTGCCTCAGCTCGCGTTGGTTGCCGACTATTTCAGCATCATGACCTACGACATGACGGGGCCCGGAGGCCGCGCCGTCAGTCAAAGAGACATCAACAACGATAATCAATTGTTGAAGGCCGCTGCCTCACACAACATCCGAGAGCCCGGTCCAAATACCAATGCTGACTGGGTTCGGGAGAACCTCATTAACTTCATCGAGGCCACGGATCCAGCAATGATGATGAACCAAGGGCAGTTTCAGGCCCAGCTCGAAGCTCACCAGGCCTCCCGCAAGTTTCTCATGGGTGTTCCTCTCTATGGCTACAAATACCCTGTCGTATTCGCAGACAAGATCACGGGGAAATTCGTCAAACCGACTCCCACCATTCCGCTACATGAGCATGCCATGATGACAGGGACCGCTGCTTTGATCAATCGACCCAAAGTTCCCGAGAATGCAAAAGCCATCATGAGAGACGCTGGCGAGCCTATAACTGCAAGCCAAATCGCGGACGTGTTGAAGGAGCATCAGCCCGAGATATTCAAACTGGAGTTGGAAGGAGAGTATTACTTTGACTACCAGGCGAAGAAGGGCGATACGTGGACGAGGGTTTTCTTGCCGACAACTGAAAGCATAACTCACGTTCTCAAGACTATCAAGGACGTGGTCGAGGATGATCTTGTCTATTCTTTTGGCGGCGCTGGAGTTGCGCTGTGGGAGGTTGGGCAGAGCACCGATGAGCTGTTGACTTCGTTGTGACGGAATACGGTCTGAAGAGTCGCGAAAATGTGTCCCTCGAAGAAAGCAAGTTCAGGAGAGCCAGAGAATCATTGTGCTTCATGGGAGGTGTATGGAAAGCGTTGTCTGTGCGGCCTCTCCCCCAGAGACTCATATGAAGACCGCTGACTCGGAGCAGGTCTGGCTGGGGATATGACTGTCCTGGCCAGGGACATGATCCGGCATGCGACACAAATGCTGCTGGTCCCAGGAGTCTGCGACATGCAAGCACCGGCAGCGATTGTCTGCAGTGAAAAATGCCTATGGGCAATTTTTCACCCACCACCCGCGTGTCCACGTAGCAGTTCGCGGTGCGGGAGTGCACAGGACACCATAGGCGGCGAAACCTAACCCAAATCAATGATTTTTCTTCCTCACATCTGCTTGGTCCTTTATTTCCTAGGTCTTGGAATCCAGAGCTGCAAGGAATCCATCCTCTGCGAAAGGCTCTTTGTTCACCCCCGCCGTTGCCGCAGACCCCCTGCATGATTGGGGGACAAATTGGCCCGAGATGGAGCCACCAACGCTATAGTGGGTAGCCAGCGTGTCTGTTCGGAAATCTCGTGAGATCCGGTGCAAGTTCCCCCCACCGCACTTCCCCAGACTTGGGAAACAAGTCGTCTTCTTTCTATTCCTGTGCTTTGCTTGTTATACCATGGCCGACCTCGATCCCTTGGACCCGTTGGTCTTTCGCAATCCCATCCTCCGGGGCTTCAACCCAGACCCAACCATCTGCGTTGTTCCTGCTAAAGGAAGCACTCCGACGACGTACTTCCTGAGCACGTCCACGTTTGAGTATTGTCCCGGGTGCGCTATCTACACGTCCACTGACCTGCTCAGTTGGAGGCACATCGGCCATGCCTTGACCCGCAGAAGCCAGATCGAGATGCGGACCGTCGAGCCTGGTGCTGGCAGCTGGGCGAGTACCCTGCGGTACCGTGCGGATGAGAAGCGATGGTACCTGGCAAACTGTCTGTTCCAGAGGTACCGCCCTGCTAGTGATGTATGTCGTGAATGTTGTAGGATCCAAGGGCTTTCCAATTCAAGAGCACGAGAGCGAGATATATGCTCACCTGTCCTGCTTGTTAGGAGCGCATCTTCCCTCGCGGGTTCTATGTGTACACGGACGATATCTGGGATGAAAGTGCCTGGTCCGACCCCGTGTATTTCGACAATCCTGGTTTTGATCAAGACGTAGGTGACCAGATGCCAGCCCCGTGAGCCGAGGACCACCACTTTCGTGACGTCTCTGACAGCCTTCCCATGCACAGCTCTTCTGGGACGACGACGGCAAAGTCTACCTCTCCACCACCATGCGCCTCTCCGAGCGTCCACCAGACTCCACGCAAAAAGACTTCGCAATCCACATCTCCGAGATCGACCTGCCCACCGGGCGAAGTCTAAGCCCCCCGGCCGTCATCCGTAAGTCCCCCCACGGTATCGCAGAAGGCTCGCACATTATCAAGCGCGACGGATGGTACTACCTCTTCACGGCGGAGGGCGGCACCGAGGCGGGCCACCAGGAGTGGGTGTTTCGCAGTCGAGACGGCGTTCACGGACCTTGGGAGGAGCAGGGACAACCGCTGTGGTATAATGGCCCTGATGAAGAGGTCCAGAGGACTGGGCATGCGGATGTCTTTGAGGATGGGGAGGGGAGGTGGTGGGCTGTACTGCTTGGGGTGAGGCCTGGACGTGGTGAAGATGGATCGTGGCTAGAGCCGCAGCTTGGTAAGTGTGGGACCAAATTTCATGCATACCTGCTCAGGCTGATCTGCTCACCGTGGCACAGGCCGCGAGACATTCCTGGTGAAAGTTGACTGGATCGACGACTGGCCCGTCTTCAACGAAGGCAATAACATCTCGCTTTTGACGCAAGGACGAGATCCCCAGCCAGAAGCCCCCGAACACTCGGAGGAGGCCTCAATATGGACAGCAGATCTCAGCAAGACCAAGTTAGAACTTGGTTGGTATCGGAAGAGTAGGACCCACGCAACCCTCCCTCTGTGTCCAAGTCTTTCCATGTTAACTGTCCCGGATAGATACCCCGTTGAAGTCGTTTTACTCCCTGACCGAGAGACCTGGCTACCTCCGCCTGTACGGGAACTGCTACAACCTCTCGAGCCCCGAAGCGCCTGCGATGCTTCTGAGAAAGCAAACAGCCTACGGCCAGGCATTCGGGGCGACGATGGAGTTCGCTCCGTCCAGGGTGGGCTACGAAGCTGGCATCGTGCTCTGGTGGAATCAGTTCTCCTACGCCACGCTAGGCGTCACGCTCGTCGAACTCCCTGGCGGCGAGAAGGTCCAAACAGTTATCCGTCGAACCCCAACTGGCCAGGCCGGACTCATCAGTGTAAGTGACGCATCTGTCCGACTCTGAACCTCCACTCGCCTCGAGCTCACCGCATCACAGACCTCGTATCCTTTCTTGTCTCCCCAGGACTCTCCGGAGCAGGTGGAGAGACTGCTTGCCCAGGGGCCTTTGGAACTCATGTTGCGTTGTTCAGAGAATATCTATACCTTGGAACTTCACCAGGGCATCGAGGAGCACTCTGGGACTTGCCGGGCCGAGGAGTTGACCGTGATGCCACCAGTCGGCGGTGCTTTCGCTGGTGTTATGTTTGGCTTGTACTCATTTGGGAAGGACGAGCCGGTCTTGGACCCAGCGGATTTCACTGGCATTAAAGTCGTGGACCATAAAAGCACGGGGTGGTAGACAAGATCAGGATGGTATAGCTAGCATGTATCCCATGAGATATTTTGACATCCAACTGGGCCACGTCAAGGATCAGAGGACCCCTAAATGCTTCCGAGGTCATGACCTGAATGCATTACCACCGCGTGCTACCACCGCGTGCTACCACCACGTGCCTTTTCTCGAACCGGTCGAGTCGCGGCAGGGCACACAACAATCCCGTGGAGATGAAATCACCCTCGAGATACATGTGATAGATGATGCATGGGATCGGGAAGAAGTGAACGCCACCCTTTCCGGGTCCTATTCTGCAGGCCGTACGGCATCTGCCACAGTAGACAGCCAGAAACTCAGCGACCGTCTTCCAGGGTGACTGCGCCCGCCGCGCGCAGGAGGCTTGCAGAGAGGGTCGCGTAGATGCGAGTCCTAGATGTGGTGAGTGTGTGGCCCAGACGGGAGAGTGTGCAGATGATTGGACTCCGCGTGGGAGCATAGAGCCCCGACCGCACCGACTCGACAAAGTGGTCATCGTCCTCGATGAAAGAAGCGAATTGACATTCCCCCGGATTAGGTCGTCCGTCCCAGGCGCACGACCACCCGTCTGGGAGGATCGTCTCCGGATTGCCCCATTCAGCAAACCGAGGCAGTGGGCCTTCCCCAGACTCCATGGCATCCACTTCTCCGACGCACTGCATGGCTACCCCACATTTTCCGACGTTGAGAACGACAGTCGAAATGCACTAAGGTGGGAGTGTATGGTATTGGGTGAGGACAGCGCAGGACCGTGACAGATCTGGTCACCCTTCATCCAGAGGACAACAGGAACCTCTGGATAGCAGAAGTTGTGACAAGTCAGTCGAAGATGCTGCTGCACCTGCACTCTGGCCGACGTCGCATTGCATCCGACCATTTTGGTGCCCAAGAGGCTCAATGGCGATCGTCGCGTCCGGTCTGCCATCCTGGGTTTGTTGGTGACAACAACCCAAAGTTCGCTGGCTGGCTGGCGCTGGCTGGCTGGGCGAGCTCCACCTGGTCAGCTGTCAGCAGGTGAGGGGTGAAACCTTCCAACTCGCAAAGCTAGGGCCAGGGGTGTCGACGATGGGCAGAGATGCTTTAGTGAGAGCAGGCGGGCGAACAGGTCCGGCAAGCCCAAGCCGGCGTGGATCGTGCTTGGGAGCGGGAGCTATCCTCCCAAGAGGAAATGCCGTGAAGATGGAGTACAAAGACTCGTCAATGCGGCCCACAAAAGTGAATATCGTGACTAGCGACTTCTTCGTCGCAAACTGTATCGCTGTCTTCGCTTGAGACTGTGGACTGCAGGTGCGACTTACCTTGTTGACGTGAAGAAGACCATCCTATAAACAGTCAGCACGCTGGAGCTAATCTTGCCGCAACATCGATTCTTCACAGCTTGATCCGGCCACAGCAGCTTGTTCTTCGACGACTGCAAGTGATCAGTCTTCATTTGAACCAGCCGGCACTATCTCAAGAGTATTGCGTACTGCATCCTCGGCCCAGGGCAGACTCCAAGAATTCCATAGCAACAGACAGGAATTGGACTGAAGACACTCCACACTATGTCAAGGGCAGCCAGCAATTTGGTCCTCAGGATCGCACCCCCTCGACTGCTGCCGACGGCGGCCTTGACAAGCCGGCTCGCAACTACCAAGATCTTCGGCGCCGAGAGACACTCCAGCACACCGGCTCAATGCAGGCAGCTCCACGGCACAGCAGTGCGGCGCGAAGGCTTCACCTTCAAAGAAACTGGGCGTCTCCCGGAATTCAGCCTGAAGGACAAAGTCATTCTGGTGACTGGAGCGGGACGAGGTCTAGGTCTGGTGCAGAGCGAGGCGCTGCTGGAAGCAGGAGCGAAGGTCTACGCCCTCGATCGGCTTGAGAAGCCCGATCCAGACTTTCACCGCCTTCAAGACCGTGCGCAAGAGCTGGGCACAAACTTGTCGTTCCTGCGTCTGGACGTACGTGACAACGTGAGCCTAAACGCAACAATTGCGAAAATTGCGGAGGAGAATGGGCGTATTGATGGACTGCTTGCTTGTGCTGGGATCCAGCAGGAGACGCCTGCACTGGAATACACGATGGAGGATGCTGACAAGATGATGGGGGTCAATATCACAGGCACGTTCATGACTGCCCAGGCTGTGGCTAGGCAGATGATCAAGCTGGGAAAGCCGGGGAGTATGGTGTTCATTGCAAGCATGAGTGGGACAGTTGCCAACAAGGGGTTGATCTGCCCGTAAGTCACCGTTTTGACGCCTCGGTGAGTTTGATACTGATTTAGACCAGCGCATACAACGCCTCCAAAGCTGGTGTCATCCAACTGGCCAAGAATCTGGCCATGGAATGGGGTCCATATGGCATTCGCGTCAACACCATCTCCCCAGGTTACATTGTGACCGCGATGACAGCTCCGCTCTTTGAGCAGTTCCCGGATCGGAAGAAGAACTGGCCAAAGCAAAATATGCTGGGCAGATTGAGCTATCCGGAGGAGTATCGAGGTGCCGCCGTCTTTCTCCTCAGTGAAGCCTCGAGCTTCATGACAGGCTCGGATTTGCGAATGGATGGAGGCCATGCCTCCTGGTAAGGAGACGCCTCGTAAAGAATCCGTGATACGCCCTGCCCGAGTATGGAACTAGTGGAATAGCCTTGAAGTTATGTCCGAATTCCCAGCAGTCTTTTGTATTGCCGGTCGGTCGATGGGGCGGTGTTATGAGATCCAAGACTTCATGTGCTCCTCGTTGGACCTTTGAGCTGTATCGGGCAAGGTCGGTATGGTGATGTTACAGCCCAAGGCATAGCGTAAACTGAATGAGCTGGCGCGCGTCGAAAAGCAATTTTCGCTGAATTACTTTTGCAACGTTTTCCGTGCACCGGTTTGCGTCAAATTATGGTGTCTGATCCGGGCCTGAAGCCTAGTTCGGTCACCCGTGTTCAGATAGGCTGGCCACCCGCAGCAGGTTTGTACAATCCTCGTGGCCCCAGCCTCTTGACGACACCTTGCCTTAAGTTGAACCTATTCTCGATCTCCGCATCGCTTGCGCCTCTCTCCCTCATGACGAGTACATCGCGTATCATTCCGGCGTGGAGGAACTTCCTTCCCTGGCTGCTGGACAGGCCTAGATTCTCGAACTCTTCCTCGGCCTCGTGCTGAACTCTCCTTCTGGCCTCCAGTGCGGATAGCACAGCATTGTTGGATGCGTCGGGAAATACCGGTCCGCTGCTCTCAATCTGCTGTAGTGGTGACGACGTGGGTGATGCAGTCGAGGATGGGGAGTAGGTTGGGTTCGGCTGGACGACGCCTATTTCTCGAAGTCGCTGGGCAAGGTCTGGCTGGATCGTGTTGTCCGAGGAGAATGTCTGCGGATCGTATCCGTCTTCTCGTATTTCTGTACCATTATGCGTCAGCCAAAGTCTACATGATCCAACTCGTGGCCTGGAAGCCAACCTTGATTTTTAGAGAACGACGCCGCTGGGGGCTGCTTTTGTTCTTTTTGACTAGGCCCAGGTCCTCTTGAAGCAGAAGCAGTTCTTGCAGCAGCAGCCCTTTCGGATGCGGCCCTTGTAGCAGCACCGCTCGACGACGAAGGAGGCACAGCTGATCCGGGGGCTCGATTCGGGAACTTGCGGATAGTGCTTTGCGCCGCCGACTTGGATGCGCCGGAACCCATTGTGATTTGTATCTTGGTCAAAGGCGTACGCTAGTACTGTAAACGGTTGATGGGAGCAGCAAGACGTCTCTTCGGAGTAGAGAGATGATCGAAAACTTGTGTAGTGCTTCTAAGAAAAGAGTCGCGAAGTGGGTAAAACTTTACGATGACGAGCACATGCTTCGAGCTTCAGCTAGGATCCCTGTCGTGCTGCACATCGACCCTAACCCCGTTGGCTTCATCTCAAACCGATGTCCCTTGATTGGCCTGAACACATCCATTTCTCGAGGCTCCACCTTAAATATCGCCCTATCTGACGGTCTTCTCCTTCGCTTGACACAGGAAAAATATCACCTGACTATTAATTATCTAAGTAAGACGTCGTTTCCAGTTCGTAACGTTATCGGATCAGCCCCAATGAACTGCTTCACCAAGTGAACTCATATTCGAACGCCGTGCCCTGGCTAGAGGGATAAGGGTGTGTGGAAATCAGAAATAGAAAATAGGAGAGAGAGCGTTGTTTTGTGCCATCTGTTGCTTAGATTTATCTGATGGGCTGACTGCTAAATGTCCATGTAAATGTCTGAAAAGACTGTATAAGCCTTCAGGGTTTTATGCCTAGAAAAACTGCTTATGTAAGCATATTTCTCCATAGGTTGTTGGTTCATTGGTTCACACCTCACTCACCATTGGGATGTAGAGTGACGTTGTCGGAATTTAGAACGGTGGACTTGGTCTTCACCCAGCGCGGCGCGCACCATCTGCAAGGTTCTTCTTGTGGTTCATGATCTCACGGGTCGAGGACGAGATTGCCACGCTCTCCCAAAAGGCGTGCGATAAATTGCTAAGCAGGAGAGACCTTCAGGAACCTTTCAACGTTGACATCGCCTTCAGCAACTTGATGACGAATATTGTGTCGCAAGTTGCTTTGGATATAGCTCAGGTCTCTTGGAAGAGCCCGGATGTGTCGTTAATTTCAGCTAGCCAACTCGGTCTCCCCTCTAGCACCAGTATGTGTGGCGGTTGTTTTCTTTGTCGAGAAGCCTCAACAAACTGCTAGTGTAGTGCCTACGACTTAACGTTTAAATATTCGCACCCCACAGACTGTACAAGTAGAAAACACAGGTTGACCGTGATCAGGTTGGTTTACCACCTACCTACCCCAGCCTTAAAAAAGGGGAGGGGGAGGCTGCAAAGGCGTGCAGATGATTGTTGGTCATTTCTGACTAAGGCTCGCCCTATTGCAATGCTTGCAGAACCGGCACGAACACATTTGAGAGCATACAATTTGAGAAGAACATAATACAGGAATAAAATCACGTTGATTCTGTCGATTTCAGTTTCAATATTTTATTTCTGATCGTATCTAGTTCGTACGCGGTGTTCCACCTCTTTAGGTCTCTATATAAACTTGCCCAGTTTATATGAGAAAAACAGTCGCTCCTACTTTAAGCTGTCATCATTTCAACCAGTGACACTTCTACTCAAATCTTGATCGATAGATCTTAAGTAATGGTAAATAGCTATACGAGGAATATCTCTTCGACTTATCTGGCTTGTAAATAGAGTGAACTTACAGAGTGATTAGGTAGACTTTTGGTGCGAAATAGACAGCGTCCACAGGCTTATGCCACGGCACTTTACATGTTAAGTCGTCCTGACGAGTCATATTGGAGGTAACTTAGCTCATGCGATGATGACCCCTAAACGTGGATGGGCTTTATGATCATCATTGCCTATTACAAACAAACTCTCTGCTCATTATTTTCCGGGTATGCAGTCCCTTACTAAGTATCATCACAGCTGTAAGCATAGTTTCGGGAACGCAGTGCTGGTATAAAGCTTATCTGCATCCTTCAGTGACAGCACCAACCTTGAATGATCGGAACACCCCGGCAATTCATGTAGAAAGTTGGGTATAATCTGGGTAGGATCTTGGCTTTCCCAAGCGGGGTAGCGGCTGCGCCGTAAGGTAACACCTATGCATGCTAGGAAATCGTACGCCGCGCCAGCAAAATGGTGCGGCATCACGACGGTGCCCACTGGTCCATATGTATCCGGACACCAATTCGCAGAAAATTTCTCGAACTGTAGATCAGCAGGCTTCAGACTTACAGTGCACGCGACCTATGGCTATGAAGCCGTCACTGGCCGGCTCCTCAATGTCAAGTACCTCCTTGGTAGGTAATAGTCCCTCATCAACCGACTAAGATCGACTGTACACTAGCATACCAGATGGAATCAGACGATTCTTCCACAAACCTTGGGCAAACTACGTGTAGTCGTCGTCAAACTCGACTAGTCAACAATCATTGGAATATAGAGCTGTGTCAACAGCATGGCCAGGAGATGCTGACATGTACCATAGTATACTACTTGATCATCGATCTCATTATCAGACCACCGAAGATATCCGAAGTAGGGGCCCCCCTGGAATTTGTGACCACTCTCTCGGGCCCGCAGCATTTCTCGCGAAAGGTATAGGGTATGCTTAGCGCCGTCTAATATTGAGATAGGAATCGGTATAGTTTCATTATTGCATGGGACGGGGTGGGGTGCAGCGGAGAATTCGTGCGATACATGAGTATCTAACTGTCAACTGGCCCTGGGCCCCTTGGAATCATACTTGCAATAAGTCTGCAGACTCATTCAGCGGCTGGTCTAACCTAAAAAGAGTCGTTGGTTATGGAAGTTCTCAGTAATGGGCTAACCCGGGAAGAGAAGGTATAGAACCTACATAGTCCGAGTTCCTTCCCCGACCGTCTAGTTGTGTCGCGAGCCGTTCAACACAGCAGCACAGACCCTGGAATGTCATCCCATCTCTCTTGGGAGAACATATGCCTTCGGCCCGGAGGCATATCATCCCGTGGCAAGATGTGCTGCACAGAGGTGACAGGCTAGCCTGGCAACAACCGTGCGCGGGGCCCAAAAGACGTGCGGATTGGCTGGCTGTCTGGTGGCGGTAAGCCACCGTCGGCACAGAAGGCGGGAATGATGCTGAAATGGCTTGGTAGGCCGGTGTGCATGAACAGTTGTGCATCACAATTAGTACGGCACTAGGCTGCGGACTAGCGGAGGTACATAATATCGTCTATTAGAGTGGAGGGTCGTGTCTGGCGCTTCCCGTTCCCGAGGTCCAATGCCATGTTGAGTCCCGTCCTTCCCCGGGCGACGGCACGCGGTACTGTAGGATTCCGTTAGCGAAAAAAGAGTAACATTCTGGGCTAAATGGCCGAATGGCTCTCGCCGCGAATATAGGATAGCGTTAGAGCAGCCTGGTTCTCCGCTGTGCAACCCCTCTTCCAGAAAATGTGGTTCGAGTGAGCATAGTATCGACACACACGAAACGACTTCAAACTCGCATACCATAGTACTCATAGCACCTTTCGCTGTCCGTAAAGAAGCTGGAAAGTGCTGAGAAATGTGGACCTGGGATGAATAGAGGACAGAATCATCCATCACGTTGGAGGTGTTCGGCTGATGTGATGTGGTCGGAAGTAGGTAGGGAAATCTACTGGCCCAATACTCCGAACTTGGTATTGATGCGTCGCATTTTGAAAAAACGTCTGGCAAGTCGAGCCGTGATCGTGGCCAGTAGTGTACTCATAGATATTCGTCAGGGGCTTGCTACAACCAGACCTCGTCCTGGTCTTTTTATTCTCCGGGCTGAGGCAGGCGGTCTCACCTTTTCAGCCATGGCTGCCACAGATCTGATACCCCGGGTCGCCGTCATGCACAAGAGTATCTATTCTAATCTATTCTAGGAGAAATTCGACATGCGCCCCCGCATTTCATACAGAGTCCCTCGCCGATCCTTAACCCCGGGATACGGATACCTGCTAGAGAACGTTGCAGCCATAGGCTGAAGGCATAGTATGACCGTTATGGACGCCGTACGTCATCATGGATGCGACCTCCATTCATGGGTCAACAAAAGTCAATTGTGCCCGAGCACCATATTCCCAGGTTGTCAAGCAGGTTTAGCAGGTAGGCATGACACAATCCGGAGCAGCAACATCGCTGCTCGGAGGGATCCGCAACGTTCAAGATGATAAGATTTGAAAAGGCTTGGGTCATCCCGGGCATGCTCAATATTACAAAGACCAATGAACATTCTGCTCTTTCGATTCCTTCATGAGCTGCGCTATTTGAACTTTATTTCGACCTCCTTTGTTCCTCGGACCACTCAAACGGCGAGCTCTCCAACCAAAAAAGAGCGAAAACGTTACTTGCGCCGTGATTTGCCTGGCTCCTCTTCAGACTGTCAATTCATTCGAAGGTTCCCTGTAAATGAGTCAATAGGTTTGATCATGCAGTACGTAGCTCGAAATCATAAATTCTCAGAACATTATCCGAAGTACTGTATGGAGTACGAATATCTAGCCCGGAATCCGCCCCAGTTGCAGCTTGGACTCTGGCTCAACCGGGGAGTAAGAAGACAGGATTCGTCCTCGACTCGAACTACCCAAGACAACGTTCGGCAGGTGCTGATCGGGCCTGGGCAGTCCAGCTGTAGGTACACTGGTACAGTACTGTGTATCGGGGTCTGTGTGTATGATCTACACAGGGGACCATTTGTAAGGAGTGGTATCTCTTCCGGCTGGGCCATCGTCAGTCCCACATTTATGTCAAGGCATAAGCAGGGTGCGGATTTTGGCCTGGGCCTGCTCTGGAGGTCCCGGTTCCCATTACCCAGGAATCCTGGTCCTTGTACCACGCACAATACATACCATACGTGGTCATTTGTCATGGACATGCCCCTTTGCCTGGATTACACGTCCTCAAAAGCAGACTGGTAGACAAGTGCACGACCATTAAAAGGACCGAGGAAGCAGACCTGGATACGACCCGGTCTTCGTCCATATCGGTCTGCAGCGCAGATGCCTGCTGGGAAACGATGTCCATTCTGGGTAAGTGGTACGTTGTGAGGGGTGTTTTTATGAACTGTGTGTATATTATACGGAGACGGCACCACGCCGTTGTGCATCATTGCCATCTCACCCAACAGGTGCTCACGAAGTAAATTCTTTCCGTTCAACCTCTCCACAACCTTCTGGGCCAAGACACTCACAGCCGATTCATCGACCTTGATCCCCCCTTCAAAGATCTGTCTTGTTAAGGACAGTCTACTACATCTTTGATTGCATTTCCGATTTCCTGGAAAAGTGTGTCGAGACAGCGCTGCATCTACGGATCTATGTGGACCTACGTCAACCAGGACACGACCTCACGACGACTTGAAATTCTCCGATGTCTCACGTGTGTGTTTCCAAATGAGGCTGCCTAGTTCGTTTCAGGTCTATGTCGGACAATTTAGCAACACCTCGCTCTCCTGCCTCGAAGCTATAACTGTCTTGGGGCGCCAACTCCTCGACCCCTTACGACTGTCCGGCCCGATCTTGAGAGAGTAGGGGGGCCTCAGCATAATCATTATGAGTTCGACAACCGCGGCCCTACCCCCCGGGCTAGCGGCGCAGGACATCTCCTGGATCGTCCTTTTCGTCGTTATCTTTGTTCTGTCCATAGCGACCATCGTTGTTACCCTGCGCATCTACACGAGGAAATTCTTGATCAAACAGGTCGGTTGGGACGACTATTGTGTTATTTTGACTTTGGTTCGTTGATTATGTCCCCAGGAAGCACTCCTCGTCGATAAGGCTGGCGGCTAACTTTACCGCCAGATTGTCGCCGTGGCCGATGGTGGACTTGTACTGTCAAGTGAGTCGACGCAATTCCGAAAATCCAACTTCGAGTATTTGTATGACTGAGAGCTGATTTGCTCCAGCCATCCAGTATGGCCTGGGAAAGCACACCGCGACAATTGATCCGCCAGCTTTGATTTCGTATCTTCGTGTAAGTTAGAATGGGTTGGAAACATCACGTGCAGGAAAATGTGTTGCCTATAACGTGGTCACTGATTGTTTTGCAGAATTTTTGGGTGTCCATCGTTCTGTACAACCTCACCCTGGCTCTTGTCAAACTTACTTTTATGCTCCAGTACTACCGCGTACTGTCCGTCCACAAGATGAAGAAGGTCATCTGGATCTTGGGTACTATCATAATGTTGTGGGCTCTATCACAGGTCCCCGTGTCGATATTTGTTTGTCATCCTATCCAAAAGTTCTGGCATACAGACCTGCCCGGTTACTGTATGCCCAGCCTGCCCTACTGGTACATCAACGCGGCTGGAAACATTATGAGCGACCTCGCCATTTTTATCATCCCTTTACCAGTATTGAACCGACTGCAGCTTCGCAAGAAGCAGAAATACTTACTCATGGGCATCTTCAGCTTGGGATTCTTGTACGTCACAGAGACTCCAATCCTTCTTCGGCATATCCAAACTTGAATCATGAGCCTCGGCTCCAGTGTACTAGCTGGAGGGGTTGCAATCCACATACTAACTTCGCTAAACCAACAGCACATGCGCCATCTCTCTCATTCGCTTGGCATACCTCAAACAAGGCTCGGACTTTACCTATGACAACGTCGGTACCTCATGCTGGTCCATTGGCGAATTGGCCTGCGGTATTACCTGCGCGTGTCTGCCAACACTCCGACCATTAGTGTCGAAGATAAAGCCACAGTGGATGACCAGCTATGCAACAAGAAGACAGAGACAAACATATGGCGCTAGCGAAGCTCATTATGGCAACGGCACATTTGGGAACAACTTGGAGGTCAAACCATCGACTGGTCAACGTTCGCGCAATGCTCCTGACAACTACCTCCCGCTGTCGAGCGGGAATAAAAACCATACCGAATTCGACGAGGGTGATATTGAGAAGGTCATGGCTATGCCGTTGCCATTGAGCCCCGTATACAGGAAGAGCGAATCCAACTCGAGCGATTCCGTCAATATTTTTGGCAACGCGGTGGCACGGTCCGGGATGGAGCATGACGAGATCTTGATGCAGCAGTTCCAGGCGAGGCCGAAACAGTCGCCGCAACTGAACAGCAGAGCTTCGGAGAACGACAAGGCGATGGCATTCCTGGGCATAGGGAAATCGGGAGTGGGCGTTTCCACACAAGTGGTCGGGGGCAGGTCATCGACCATCCCGTCGTCAAAGAAGGGAGGATCCTTGTCAGGAATAGAGGTGAAGCGGGATGTGGTTGTAACGACGATGCCCAGCCCCGGGCGATCAGAGGGTAGGCAGCTTCCGGGTGACTTTTGAGGTTCGCCATCATGATGATTGGCGTGGATGACTTCACGCATTTATTGGACGAGCAACTTTGACGCCGAGCATGTTGATAAGCGGGTGCGTGGGAACGAAAATACCCCCTCTGTTTTGCATTTTGAATCATGCTTCCTATGCAATCTTCAATGACAGTAAAAACCACGATTCCTCGTGTTGCTACGTTGATATAAGCCGTTGTCTACTAGGTGAGGGCTCCCTGAGAAACCGTTCTACGTCCGATGTATAATGCGGGCGATTATATGCAGGCATAGTAACATCCACGGCGCATGTCATATTCGGATATCGTTTTAATATACGCTAACTCCACAGGCAACACCATGTCATCTCAAAATCACAAGGGCCTGTCCGCCTAAAATAACGGCGTGATGAGAATTTCAGTATTGCTATCCCGGCTCTTCACTAGAGCATCAGCGATGGAATAATATATTTCAACCGCAAAACCCTCAGCAGGAATGCTTGATAGGGTCTTTGACAACTAGCGTATTTATGCAATTTTACGTCTATGTTATACACACCATACTATTTCACTTCATACTATACTCAACTCCTAGTAGCGCAGTTTCTGCTCCTCTTGGTTTTCATTTGCTGTTCGGGGACAGCGAGTACCAAGAAGAGACAGTGGCTGGGCAGATTTCGAGAATCAACTCCCGGGGTCTATCATGTTCACGATCGAGCCACTTGTGACCCCTGTGGCTTCGCCGAGTACTTGGCATCCTGCAGACCCGATGATAATATCAGCGACCCTATGTATCTGGACGCTGAATTATCAGAACAAGACATGTGTTTCAACGATCCACGACCCCCTCCCCTTTATAGCGACCACCCCTGTGTGTGCTTAGACCTCGGGATGCTTGAGAGTGACTACGAAAAGTGTGACGATATAGGGTACGGCTAGTGCATCGCACTAGCGGTCGCTTTTGCGCAAGTAAGACGATGCTGGAGAGGGACCGTAAGAGTGTTGCGGAGAACGCTCGGTTAAGCACTAGAGAGCTCTGAGGAGCCCTAAGGAGGATTCAGAGTTCTAAATGTATTATATAGTAGTTAGTAGTTAGTTAAATATATAGTAGTTAGTACTACTACACGTATTTTGCACCCTTATAGTGTATTTATAGTATAGTAGTGTAATTTTATATATTTTGTAGTAGTACTATAACTACTACAACTAAAGATTTGTTATATAAAAATTTATTTAAGGGCTTATTATTCCTTTAAGCCGTTAATATAGCTATATAGAACCTTAATC
>MUZH01003617.1:0-17841 GCA_003012965.1 Juglanconis oblonga
CCTCGGACATTCTCCGCTGACCGAAACTGAACCAGGGAAGTAAACACGGCCAGGTTCCCCAGCGGCTCGCTCGCCCCGATGGTGGACCAGATCACCAACCTCACCGCAGCAAACAGCGCCACCAACCTGCGCTTCGGGCTCTGGTTCGAGCCGGAGATGGTCAACCCCAACTCGACCCTCTACCAAACCCACCCGGACTGGGTCCTCTCGGCCGGCGCCTACCCACGCACCCTCCGGCGGGACCAGCTCGTCCTCAACGTCGCCCTCCCCGCCGTGCAGGACTTCATCATCAACTCGGTCTCGGCCATCCTCCGCTCCGCCTCCATCACCTACGTCAAATGGGACAACAACCGCGGCATGCACGAGCTGCCCCGCCCCGGCACCGACCACGCCTACATCCTGGGGCTGTACCGCGTCTTCGCGCACCTCACCTCCGCCTTCCCCGACGTGCTGTGGGAAGGATGCGCCAGCGGCGGCGGCCGCTTCGACCCGGGCGTCCTCGCCTACTTCCCGCAGATCTGGACCAGCGACAACACCGACGCCCTCGCCCGCCTGCACATCCAGTTCGGCTCCAGCCTCGTCTACCCGCCCTCCGCCATGGGCGCCCACGTCAGCGCCGTGCCCAACGGCCAGACCGGCCGCTCCATCCCCTTCGCCTTCCGCGCCCACGTCGCCATGATGGGCGGGAGCTTCGGGCTGGAGCTGAACCCCGTGGTGCCGGCTATCAGCGCGGAGGAGAAGGCGGCGCTGCCGGCGCTGATTGAGCTCGCCGAGAGGGTGAACCCGTTGGTCGTGAGCGGGGATATGTGGAGGTTGAATCTGCCAGAGGCAAGCAACTGGCCGGCGGCCATGTTCGTGGCTGAGGATGGGAGCACGGCGGTGTTGTTTTGGTTTCAGGTGCGGTCGACGTGGAATGTGGCGAGGCCGTATTTGAGGCTTCAGGGATTGGAGCCGGGCGCGAGGTATAGTGTTGACCAGAACGTGACGTACTCGGGGGCGACGTTGATGAGTGTCGGGCTGCAGTATGACTTTGAGGGAGACTACGACAGCACCGTTGTGTTCATCGAGCGGTTGTGAGTGATTAAGCGTGCTGATGTTCCAAATCAGCAGTGAATATAACACAGCTATATACATATAGGGCATATTCAGTTTTATTTGCATGCCACCGGAGCCTTTTACTCACTCCCCGTTGCATCCTTCGCCTCGGCTTTGCTCTCCTCCTCGGACTTCCTACCTACAGGTCTGTCCTCCTGCGTACGAGCCTGAAGCTTCTTCAGCAATGATGACTGGATACCATCCACGAGATCATGGGCCTCGATCCTTGATTCGCCAGTTTGGTCTTCCACACCCTTCCCTTCATCATCTGACAAGATCTTCGCCTTGACTCCCACCCTCGGATTTGTCGAGCGCGCCGTTGACATCCGAAAAGACATACCGGAAGCTGATATAATCCCTGCTCACCTCCTCCAGCGCACCGAGAATCGCCTCCTCGTTCTGCCTCTGCAGCTCCGTCCTGTAATCATCGCCCAAAGCAGAGACATCGTTCACATCATCGTCCCACACCTTAGGGTTGATCATAGCCATCCGCCTCTCAGAAAGCAGCGCATTTTCGAACAGCCTCTTGCGAGTCTTCTCGAAGTGTTCCTGCCCTTCTTCCGTTGACCAGACCCGAGGCGGGACATCCCAGCCCTCGCTCTCCCACTCTTCTTCCCAGACATCATCGTGCTTGATCGTCCCAGGGTCTATAAGCTCCACCGGCGCAAGATCGGTCCACCTCTCCTCCTTCTTCCGTCGCTTCAACAGGGGTAGGCTCTTCACCTTTGCGCTCGTCAAAAGATCCCTCAACCGATTGCTTTTTCGCGCGCGTAGACACTTCATATCCGTCAGCACGCTCTGGCAAAGCACCTTCCCCAACGAAACCGCGGGACCGAATTCCTCGAACGCAACCGGCAGGATCCTCGTCGCAATGACAGCAAGCTTGTTCCGTGGGTAATCATCTCCCCACGACCGCCTGGCAAGAACCTTGATCCGCTCCAGCACCTCGCGCCCGCCGACTAGCTCGCGCGCGAGCGTCTCGCCACCGAGTGCGTGGTATACTGTCTTGGTCATCTCCGGGTCCTGATAGCCACCGATCTCGCCGCTCAGCAGAGCAGCAACGCGTTGGCGCATGCGCGACGACGTGAGCCGGGCAAGCGAGGCGTACCGCCAGATGACGGCGATGGTAGTGCGTAGCCGAGCCCTCCAGGCCATCTCGAAGAGCAGATGGAGTACAGGGGCGCTAGGCTGCTTGGCGAGCTTGTGGGTCTTCATCTTGCGCACCACGTTCACGGCGAGGGGCACTTTGCCCTTCACTTTGGCGTGCGCGAGGATGGCGATGAAGCTGCTGACATCGGGGCGCGTGGCGAGACGTTCTTGAATGTGCTCAGCTGGGATACTATGGTGACGCTCGCCCATGAGATCCAGAAGCTTGCAGGCGTCCTCGTAGCGTCCGTATCTGCCGAGCACGTCGAGCACCTTATTGCCCGCGTCGCGTGTGAGCCAACCCGATCCATAGCGAACCTCCTGTTCTCTGAGAAAGGTTGCAAGGTCTTTGCGCTGGAGTACGGCGTGTTCGGCGTCAAGGGAGGCCATTTCCTCGGCTACGCGCCGGATGGCTTCGGGTGTCCCCAGCAAGTTTTTGGCGTTCATGGCCTGTAGAATGTAAGACTTGACCTCGACCGACTCGAACATGCGCAAGAAGAGAAGCCACGTGTCGAGATTTGGCGCAAAGTCCCGCCGGATCATTATCCAGAGGGTTTGCCGGAATTTGCGCAGATTGCGTGTCTTGACGGGGGCCCTGAGCAGGATATTGAAGACGTCGGCATCCAGGGGGATGCCACGCCGGTCCAAGAAGACGAAAAGATTCCTGACCTCTGGCAGGTATTTGTCGCCTTTTCTGGTCATGTGTGACAACGCCAGCTTAACCGCTGAACACGAGACCACGGCCCCGGAAGGAAGAGTGCGAAAGACTCGTATAAGGCGCCTGGTGACGGCACGCTCATGATCCAGGAGCAAGACATGCGGAATCGGCGCATAAATGGGAGAGTGCAAGGGTTGATCAACGAGAGCGTCCACGAGGGAGATCACGTAGTCCTCCAAAGTCTTGGGCGTCCATACCAACGGCATGGGTGTCATGTACACATGGTGTTTGATTCTTTCTCCACTGTGGTACGCGCCTTCCTCCCTGGACAAGGGTGGCGTGAAGAAGTTATCTTTGTCGCTCAGGTGCTCGGTTGCTGCTTCGCCGGGGCCTAGAGGGGAGTAGAGCCGAGTGATGGTGATCTCCCCAGCAATTCTCCTGAACTCATCGGTGGCACTGTTGACTGCTTGTCGAGTCCCCGACAACAGCAGCGTCGACTCCTCGCGTGAGACTTTGATGGCCGCGCCAGTTCTTCTCCTGATGGCGCCGATTTTGTCGTCACCAACATCATCCAGAATGCGGGCGAGAACCTCCTTGGCAATATCGATCTTCATGCCACCCTCAATCCACTGCAGCGACTGCTCCGGGGTACTGTCGGCCATCATCTGCAGGATCTTGCGCCAGTCGGCAGGGCGAGCCTCAACGTTCTTTCGGTTTCGATCATGGTACACCTGAGCGCTGACGGCTTTGTGATGGTTCCTCATGCTTCTGTGTATTTGTCGCGAACTGCCCAAGATTCTGGGTCGTGGAACAAATACCGAGTTGGCGAAGTTGCTTCGCTCTAGGGCCTCGTCGATTCTCCTGCTCTCCGGGGAATCGTCGTCTGGCGTTTCGCTGAGACTTTCTAGCTCTTCGAATGAATCTAGATCTTGGAATGGATCGATCCTATTCCCCCCCCCTTCTCCATGATTGCTGTCGTTGACCGTGTGCCTATCCAGCTCTTCCTCTTCGAAAGGATCGATCCAATCCTGCGGCCATTCCCCATGATTGCTGTCGTTGACCGTGAGCCTTTGCATCTCCTCGAATGGATCAACCCCATTGCCCAGCCTTTCCCCGTGATTGCTGTCGTTAACCGTGCCTTTATCAACCGTCTTGAGCCCTTGTGCGGCAGTCGAGGAACGCAGGCGCGCGGGAAGAAGAAATGGGGTCGATCGTGGTCGGGCGAAGAGAGGCACCCTGTGAACCGAGGGCCCAAGTCGCAGAGGTCGAGTCCTCCATATTGCAGTGATCCCCAGGAACATTTGCTATGCTGGGATCATTCTGTGGTCGATATAAGCTATGCGCCGACTCCAATGGGCAACACGGCGCAGTTCGCTTTGGCTCATCCCAAATTGATGGGTTGCAGTATCCAATCCGTCTGGGAAACTTGGCGGTTGCGTGCGTGGAAAGTTTTGGGGCCGTCTTATCGATAGCGCTGCGGCCGCACGCACAGTGCTTACAGGAGGACGGGACGCTGCTTGCTCAAAACTCAGGGTCCCCCCCTGCTCTTCCCTCGCACCGATGTTCCAACAAGACGATGTATGGTATTTTTCTTCTTCTTCTGGGGTATGTATGCTAAGGATTACTCTTTTAGACATTGCACTTCCTGTCAGGCACCCCAGGTCCGCTGTTGTCCACGCCCTGCCAACTGGCGTCCCGCCCTTCGCCTTTTTCCGTCGCCGTGTTCGTTTCGCTCTCCTTCATGAGCTTCTTTTGATCACTCCAATACTCCAACTTCGTGTATTCCTCGTCTGCATGGCGTATTGCTGCCTTCAAATTGTTAGATCTGCGTTGCAGCCTGCCCGTGTCATTCTGTGTAAGTTCCCTCTGCGTCTCCTCAAAAACCTCCTTCAGCTTGCTCAGCAACACCCTCCTCGAGGCCTGGAAGACGAAGATGGCCATGATATCGTGCATCCTGTGCTGCAGGTGCTCCAGGTCTTCCTCGCCATGTTCCAGAAAATTCTCAACTGCCTCGATCTTTTCGCGATCGATCCTGGAACCGCTCAGGACAGCCATGAGGGTATCGATATTCTCGATCTCGGGTTTTTCACCAGCGTTGAACGATGAGGATATGCTCATGCTGGCTCGGCTATGGCGACTGCTGGCCTTGCTGCCGCTTCTCATCGTATCCACACTCCGGCGCACAGTGAAGTACTCGGTATTCAGCATGTGCGGGTCGTTGGAGGCCGGATCTCTCCTGGCTCGCTTTCTGATCCAGGCCCGTCGGCGGACAAACGAGTTATACCATCTAGGTGGGTGCCACGAGAAGGTCTTGGCGAACATAAACGAGTACTCGAAACCGTCGTCGTCGACGCCAACATCCCGGTTTATATGCCACTCGGGCCACGCCCACACCCAGCTCGGATCCGGCACCTGTGCATTATGGATGTTGGTCGGGCTCGGTTTGTGTGCGACATTTGTCCATGCTGGGGGATCGAGTTGGCCGAGGGCTTTTGGGGAGAACAGAGGAATGCCGCAGAGAAAGCCACCCCTTTGGTTTTCATATAAGACATCGATGGCTGTTTCGCGTGAGGTTCTGCGGCGAGGACTGTCGTTCGCTGTAGGAAGTCGTGGTTTGCTCAACGGCGTAGGCTCTTCTCGACGTTAGAGACAAGTGTGACGTCTGAGGAGGGACATTGGAGCTCCTCACCTTCCACCTCGACCCTAGGAATGTCAACCCTCCCTTTTGAGCTTCCGCGTTTGGAGGACTTGTTCCGCGAGCCCTTGGATTTCTTGGACTTAATAGAGGTACTGGCACTACTAGCACTGACAGTCGATGGAGAGTCGGAATGGTCTCTGTGAGAGGACGAAGGCCCCGGCTGGGCTGGAGGGGCGGTGGATATTGCAGGGGTGTATTTGGACAATGTCTGGTCCGTCTCTGCGTTTCGGGATGTCGAAAGACCAAGAGCATGGTCTGCCTGATCTGCGTGCTCCGGAGGTTCTGACGAGAATGCCTGAGGAGTGGTGGGGTCCGGGACGTGGTCGACGAGGTTGATCTCATGGTCGTAGTCGCTGTCCTTCAAAGCGGGTGCCCTGCGCGAGGACCGCGCATTGGAGATCTTGCGCATCGTAGGAACGGCACCTCGGACATGGCGAACAGGACCAGAAGAAAAGATTCGAGGACGATGGCCGGAGAGCTGAGGTAGAGGAAGAGAGAGAGAGAGACAGACTAGGTTAGGGGGGTGTTAGTTTCAGGCCTTGGGGGTTGGCCAGCGACTAGTCGACCAAGATCCAGGCCAGGTGACAAGCCACGCAAGGTGCACCACCTGATAGCGATGAGGGCCGGTTGAATGGTCACGACCACAAACACTGTCGAAGATACATAACTTTCTAGAGTTTGACGACCGCGATATATTTGTAGGGACACAAGCACAAGGGCATGATCATGATATTCTCTGGAAATCCTGATCCCGGTTGACAGGAAGGGGCCGATGATGTAATTGAGCCTGAGGACCCTCGAAAGCAAGGTGTGGCAGCCGCTTTGCTCCTGCACAGGCCCATGCCCATGCCCAGGCCCAGGCCCAGGCCCGCCCCTTGGCCCAGGATCTGGCCCATGTAAGACCCAACAGTAATTAGACGTACTTGTACTCCTGCTTTCCGTGGTCTCGTCCTGCTACCATTATATAATTACCTCGAGTTCCTGTTGCATCGTGGAAGCGGAGGTCGTTGGGCGAGAGTAGGTCGACGTCCCAAAGGGGTAAACTACAAAACCCCTGTCGTTGAAGGGGCAAGGTTTGCTGTGGGGTGCGTCCGTATTCGTACTAGTAGGTATGTACAATGGGTCTACCTGAGTAAGTACACTACTCTGTACACTAGGTACGTATGTCATTCCCCAGTGGGACCTCCAAAAAGAACAATTTCTTGGTACTCTACCATGGTAATTGCCCAAGCTTCGCTCCCATTTATTGTTGAGATTGTTTAGGGGCAGACATCAGATAATAAACGACGCTCTAAGCAGCCTAGTCTTGGTCTAGCAATTGTGTCTACCTCGAGATGCCGTTGCCCGCCCTCCGCCCCCCCCCCAACCGAGAAACCAATCAACGAACTACCTGTAAATTGCATACATCGCAGTACATGGTCCCACAGTGTATACTATAACAAATTAATAAGGATGCATCTTTTTTCTGTTTGCCTCTCACGCAGATCACTACTGCGGCAACTCCAAGTTCTGGCCTCCGGAATCCAGTCGTCGGAAAAAAAGGGGCCGTACGCATGTCAGGGATTGGAACGCACGGCCTGTGATTGGTGATTGGAGGCGTGCATCTCGTCCCGGCAGTCCGGCCGACTTCCCCAGCTGAGGGCAACAAGGCGCGAATTTCCCGGCGACTTCTTATCAACCGCGAGTCCGCAACCCTTGAACTTTTTGTCCTCGACGCCCAACAAGTGCAGCGCGCACCGTGAGGACAGCATCGCATTCTTGCTCAACATCCCGTATCTCGGCGCGAGGTGCTGACTCCAGTTTTGTGCGACAAATCCCGGTCGACGCCAAACTGCCAGAGTCCGAGTCCTCCCCCGTCTTCGCCACTGTAATTTTCTAGCCTCGACCTCTTCTATCTCCCTCCCCCTCCAACACTTCGAATTGTTCTCCGACATCCTTTTCCTAACTCCTACACACGCCGATCCGAGATACTCTCAACCTCTCTTCCCATTGACCTACCGCCGTACAAACAGACCACCATGTCCTTCTCCAGCCTCGTACACGACCTCCCCATGCGCGGGCCAGCGGCCGATGCACGAACGCCTCGTGGAAATGCTTCCATGACATCTGCTGCCTCTACCATGGACGTTGCCTCCCGGACTTCTCATATCTCGCGCGCCATGTCCTATGCCAGCACCAGCGCCACCAGCGTCAGCATCGCCGGAGACATCTCTAGCCAACTTCACGGTGGCTACGCACATCCCCTTGCCCGGCAATGGCAAGCCGAGAGGCAACTCACAAAGGTTGGTGGCGCTCTTCTCCGAAGATGGCAACTCTGCTAAGCCGGTGCTAACAAAATTGACCAGTCTATGCTCATCTACCCTCTCTTCATTTCGGATCAAGACGACGAGGAGATCCTCATTCCGTCCCTCCCGAACCAGTACCGCCGCGGTCTCAACAAGTTGATTCCCTTCCTCGAACCATTAGTACACAAGGGCCTCCGGGCTGTCATGCTCTTCGGGGTGCCTCTCAACCCCGGAACCAAGGATGCCCTCGGCACCGCAGCAGATGATCCGAATGGTCCCGTCATCAAGTCCATTCGGCTCCTTCGACAGCGATTTCCACAGCTCTACATTACGGCAGATGTCTGTCTCTGCGAGTACACTTCACACGGGCACTGTGGCATTCTTCGCGATGATGGTACCCTCAACAACCAGCTTTCCGTGGACCGGATATCCGATGTGGCCATTGCCTATGCTCAGGCCGGTGCCCACTGTGTGGCACCATCCGATATGAATGACGGCCGCATCCGGGCTATCAAGCTCAAGCTGATCGAGGAGGGTATCGCCCACAAGACGCTCCTCATGTCTTACGCCGCAAAATTCTCAGGGTGCCTATACGGCCCCTTCCGAGATGCTGCCGGCTCGTCGCCATCCTTCGGCGACCGTAAGTGCTACCAGCTGCCTCCTGGTGGTCGTGGTCTTGCACGACGTGCCATTGTACGAGACATTGGCGAGGGCGCCGATGTGATCATGGTCAAACCGGCGAGCCAGTATTTAGACATTATCAGCGATGCCAAGGAGCTCGGAAAAGACCTGCCCATCGCAGCATACCAAGTCAGCGGCGAATTTGCCATGATTCATGCGGCGGCCAAAGCTGGCGTGTTCGACCTCAAGACGATGGCATTTGAATCGACCGAGGGGATCCTGCGGGCGGGAGCGACCATTGTCATTAGCTACTTCACTCCGGAGTTTCTGGACTGGCTGTCCACCTAAAGTTATGGAAAGCGCGTGGGAATGGGTTGGGGGGAGTTCCGGCGTTTCACAGCTTCAGGGCTGAAATCCTCGACCTAAGGTCACGACCTATAGATGACGCTTCAATACCAAAATCGTCTTTGTTGTATCGAACAGGCAACACTGAAGAATCTGCATTCTCACCATCGTATGTACTGATATCAGAGGGCTTGCCACAGGATCTGCCGAGCGGATTTTCCCATTTTTTCTTTCTGTTTTACTGTTTGCCCTTTCCTCCTCAAAGAAAAGAACTGTCAACGAACTACTTTCCACCATAGCAGCAATGCAGGCCACGGCGGCAGCTTGGGTGACGGGCAGGCGGGAGCATACCGCAGCCGCTTCGTATAGCGTGTTTCCAAAACCGCCCCGAATCTCAAACAGCCGGAGATCTACAGATCTGGAACAAGTGTGCCGTCAGGAGGTGGGGCTTGCGGTAGGCCCCATTGGGCCTGAGCCCGGATCGACAGCCGGAAGCCAAGATGGACCCCTGCCGCACGATAGACTGACTGTACGATACGAGAAGAGAGAGAGAGAGAGAGAGAGATTGAGAGACAGTAGGCTCGTCTCCGCGATATTGGTGAGAGCGACCGAGTGTCTGATCCGCGGGCTTGAACAGGTCTCTGCCGTCGCCGGTTGGATGGTGCGTTTCGACGATGCGGTGCCTCAGCAACTCCTGCTTTACTCGAGCCGAGTACGCTGGGACCGTGTTTCCTGGGTCATGGCACAGCAGCACATCAGCACATCAGCACATCGGGACATCGGAGACTGGTCCTTAGAATGCTGCCAGCTGCCACCATTGGCGATATCATGAGGCAGTTCATGCTTCTGTCAGTCCCGCATCTCGGGACTTGGCCCCTCTCCGCTGAGAAGTTCAAATAAACAAGGTGAATCTACTTGCCTCATCCGAAGTCGAAACTTGGCAACCCTCACCACGCCGTCTTGAAACATCTTGGAATAGGGTTGTATGCCTCCACTTGTTCTTCTCTCACCCAAGCAAGACCCTCGCTCCTATCCCGACTTGGTCCCTGCCCATCATGTTACAGATCATCTGTGACTTGGGCAAGCATCTCATGTATCAGCTTCGAAGAGGCGATCCGTGGAGAGAACCATGGCAACCCTTTCCTCTCCAAACTTACTATAGTAGCTTGTCGAGCCCTAGGGTTTCTTTCCCTTCGGAAATATCGTCGTATGTGGCTACTTCCCTCATACAACTTTGCCTGGCCCTGTTGTCGATCTACCATCCACCGCCAAGGGAAATCATAGTCCGTGGAGGTGATTTTGCTTGCTTCTTTCATATGATCTCCTTTTCTTCTTCAAGGCAGGGCCTCTCGTTTTCACACCTACGCTTGGCATAGTTTTGCCCTTTACATAGGAAGTACTTCCTTGCGCTTCCCGTTTCCGGTTTCTTTTCCTCGCGTCTCCTATCATTGCCGGACCATGAACGGCCATGCCATGTCTAAGAACTCTCTCTCCTACGAGGAGAACATTTCCCTACTAGACGAGAAAAGCCTGTCGGACATCGACAGCGAAGCAGGCCGGGCAGACAACGAGTGCCGCTTCCGCTCCGCCAGAGAATGGGCCAGCTTCGGCAAGCGAGCCATTACCGACCTGCCCTTGTCCATGCTGATGATACCCTCGAAATCCCACTGCCGCTCCCTCATGATCAAGGCATGCCTCTTCCTCCTCCCAAGCTTCCTATCCTCCCGCCTCTCCCATGAGCGCCCCGGCCCCCACCGCCTGAGCCCGACGGCCTACCTCGACGGCATGCGTGGCCTGGCCGCCTTCATCGTCTTCTTCTGCCACTACTTCTACACCTCCTTCATCATCGCCGACGGCTGGGGCTCCCACGACGCCAACTACGACCTCTTCAAGCTGCCCTTCCTGCGCCTCCTATACGCGGGCCCGCCGATGGTCGCCATCTTCTTCATCGTCTCGGGCTACGCGCTCTCGCTCAAGCCGCTGAAGCTCGCCCGGGCCCGCAAGTGGGCAGACTTCAGCACCACCCTGACCTCGTTCGTCTTCCGCCGCGGGCTGCGCCTCTTCCTACCCGCGGCCGCCTCGACCCTGCTCATCGTGTGCCTGCTGCGGCTCGGCGTGTACGAGTGGAACCGCGACTTCAGCCACGACGGCACGTTCCACCCCAACGTGCAGGAGATCGCGCCCGACCGCAAGGAGACCCTGTCGGAGCAGCTGGCGGACTGGGGGTGGAACATGTTCAACTTCGTGCACGTCTGGGGCTGGGAGAAGTACGGCGGCTCCACGTACTACGACGTGCACCTGTGGACGATCCCTATCGAGTTCCGCGCCAGCATGATGCTGTTCCTGACCCTAATCGGCCTGGCGCGCCTGCGGACGCCCCTCCGCATGACGTGTCTAGCGATGGTGGCGGCCTTCTCGTACCGCAGCGACCGCTGGGAGATGGTGCTCTTCTACGCCGGCATGCTGTACGCCGAGCTAGACATCATCCGCGGCGCACACACGAACCCGGCCACGACCGCCGCGCTGCAGGGTCACCTGCCGCCGTCGCCGCCGCCGCCGCACCAGCAGCACCAGCAGCAACAACAGCAAGAACAACAGACCCTACCTACCGTCGAGCCCAAAGTGATCGACTACGTCGGCACGGGGAGCCAGCCGCCCACCCTCGCCACGACCTCGAGGAGCAGGCTGGGGCGGCTCGGCTGGGGGGTGCTCGTCACGGTCTCGCTCTACCTGCTCAGCCAGCCGGACGTCAACAGCGAGAACACGCCCGGGTGGATCTACCTGTCCTCCTTCATCCCGGAGTGGGTCGACGACAAGTACCGGTACTTCCAGTGCGTGGGCGCGATCCTGTTGTTCTTCTGCACCGCGCGCGTGCCCGCGCTGCAGCGCGTGTTGAACTCCGGACCCGTGCAGTACCTGGGCAAGATCAGCTACGCCATCTACCTCATGCACGGGCCCGTGCTGCACACGGTCGGGTACAGCTTCGAGAAGTGGGCGTGGGGCATCACCGGCACCGAGGGCGTGTGGTTCACGGTCGGGTTCGGCCTTGCGGCGGTCTTTGTCATCCCCTGCGTCATCTGGGCGGCGGACGTGTTCTGGCGGGCGGTGGACGCGCCGGTGGTGAGGTTCGCGAAGTGGCTCGAGACCAAGTGTCTGGTGGTTGAGGACAAGGGGGAGAAGACGCAGGGACATGGACGGTCGTGAGGAGGGGGCGGTGGTGGGTGAATTAGGGGAAGATCAGATATGCTGGCATTATATACTGTCCTTGGATCCTTGGACTGTCTGGATAGGGAGGTCATGGTCCAGATGGAGGATGATGGCGTTCTGGGCATTGTGGGCGTTGGGCGAAATGCTCTCAGTTTGACAACTTTGAATGAATAAAAAGACGTTTATGAGAACTGTCGTGGTTCATGGTAGTGATGTTTTCTTTGTCTTCACTGTGGGGGCCGCGCAGCTTCGTGGTTGAAAATGCGGAGGAAATACTCAGGTATTGTAGCTCCGGGTCGACCAGACAAACCATGAGAAGTAGGCCAAATACTGGGTTTCAGCACCAAATTATTCTTCTGCGTCTCAGTGGCGTGTTGAGAAGTCCCCTGGATGATGCGGCCGCATCGTCTGGTACGGATGTCCTGAGCGACCCAAAGGTGCTGGACGATAAGCGAAGAAGCAAAATCGAGTCAGAATACGCCTGAGACGATGGGATAAGGTTGGGTGTATAGTTAGGCAACCCCTGGGTCCACAGCAAGGCTCCGAGAGAGGCACCAAGTGTCGTCTTGCTGGTAACAGTGCTAAAGTCAGTCGAGTGAAGTGAAGAGCAGCACTCTTGCGCACCGGAGAAAGTGACAACCAAAACGCCAGACAGAGAGCGAGCCCAGGAATCTAGAGAATGCATCAGTTTCCTGAACCAGCTAAAGAAAGAAGCAGGTAGTAGCCAACGAACAACTTGCATCTTGGGCCGGCCGGAAAGGCACAATCGATGAGATCGTTGTTGCTATAGTCTTCTTCCGGGAGAGCGCTCGGCGGATACTCGCTTGATGGGTATCCTTCTCTCCTTCTTCGATGTCCGTTGACCATCCACAACATGGCCATCCCCACAGCCTATTACAGACCCCGTAGTTTCGAGGGATCCTGCTCCGCGACAGGCTTGTATCTCTCCTCCAGCACCTCCTCCACGCCCTTGCTCAGCACCTCATCCGGTTTCTTCTCGAACCGCTGCTGCATAACCTTCTCCACATCCGAATCAACAACAGATGTTAGCTCAGCCGCCTTCTGCTGCGCCTTCTCCTCGGCCAGTCCGACCGCAGCCTTGGCCTTCGAAGCCACCTCCTTGCTCTTCATGAGGCCCCGCTCCCAGATACTCGTCCCGGCCTCCTTGGCCTCCACGGCCTTAGTCTGCACAGCCTCCTTCGTCCTGCTCGCAGCCTGCTCCGCCGTACTCCTCGCCGCCGTCGCCGTCGCCGTCGCCGTCTCGCTCACAGCCACCCTCGCCCTCTCCGCCGAGCCGCTCGGCGGCTCACCCCCCATCGCCCTCGCCCACACCCTCGCCAGCGCATCCTCGGCATCCTCCCTCGCGGCGACCCAGTCCTTGGTGGCCGCCCACCGCACCGCGCCCTCGACCTCGGCGTTCCACCGATCCTTGGCCCTCTCCAGGAAGCTCTCCCCGCCGAACCGCTCCGCCCGCCGCTGCTGGGCCTGCGCCAGCAGCTCCTGGTGGTGCTCGAGCAGCGCGAGCTCCTCGGCTATCGTCTTGGGTGGCGGGGCGGACGCGGGCACGTAGGTCAGGCTGTTGAGGACGTAGGTCTGCGCGCGGAGGGTCTCGGCCTGGCGCTGGCGGGTGCGCTGGTGGGATTGGAGGGTGAGGTAGGCTGCGCCGAGGACGAGGGTTACGCCGCCGGTCTGGGAGATGTTAGCTGGGAGGGCGCCGCGTGGGAGGCGGAAAAGCTGGGAATGCAAAATCTTACGAAGCCGGTTGTGAAGCCCATGTTAGCAAAAGCCGCGCTTTGCGCGTGAGGGAACTGTAGAGCGTGATCAAGAGGACGTTGAGGTAGATGGGTAGAGCAAAATGAACAAAAAGAGTATGGGTTGTATGAGAAGACGTTGGACTGTAGGAGAGCCACCAGGTCTTGCCAGGTCTTGCCAGGTCTTGTGCGTCGAAGTGAGGATTCAGAGCTGTCGTGGAGCTGGATTGGGTGCCGGAGGGAATTTGGCGAACGATAGCGGGAGATGAGGTCAGTCAGTCCCTGGTGGAACTGGGTCCCTCGAGAAGTAGCCGCTTGTACTGCCGCTTGTACTGTCGCGTCGCAATCCAGCCCTGAGAGCACCTCTCATGGGTTTGTCATGGGCACAGGGACCTCAAGTCGCGTTGTAGGAATTGGAAATCCGTGTAGAACCTGGCAATTCAATTCTCTCCTAATAATGTTGAGCTGCTTTCAAGGGCAGAATGTTCAACATGGCGGTCGTCTGAAGTACTTGTACAGTGAAGGTACTTCCTGCGTTAGAAGGTACTTCCTGCGCTAATATGCAGCTCTCGCGTTGCCAACCCGGAACCGCGCCGGCCAGAAAAATCATGACCCGCTCCTCCCAGCATCGCCCGACCCACGACCTCGGACAGCAAACCAAACCAATCTCACTCAACCAAAGTGACATCAACAAAGCACAGACGACTCACCACTCCACCAGAAAGACCTGTAACCGATTGCCGTGAGGAGGAAAGAGGACACCATCAAAGAAAATATTCACACAATGGAGGGCGCATTCCGCGCGACCCTGGCGAGGCTGGCAGGCGGCCACATGAAATACCGGACCCTCGGCCGCGACTCCGCCCACCGACAAGCCCTGCTGCGCAACCTCGCGACCTCCGTGATCAAGCAGGAGTCGATCCAGACCACCTACGCCAAGGCGAAGGAGGCCCAGCGCCTGGTGGACAAGCTGATCACCCTCGCGAAGAGGAACAACGAGACGGCGAGGAGGGCGGCCCAGGCGCTTCTTTACGTACGTTTGCTTGTTTCTTTGTTTGGCGCGCGAACTCTTGCTGTGCGCGGGCGCCTCTACGAGGCCTCTGAGGGAGGGAGCGAGCGAGGGACTGACCACTAACACCATCTAGACACCCGACCAAGTCATGCCCAAGCTCTTCGGCGAGCTGCGCGAGCGCTACCTCAACCGACCCGGCGGCTACACCCGCGTGCTACACACCGAGCCGGCGAACAAGCACCAGCTGGACCAGGCGCCGTCGGCCATCCTTGAGCTCGTCGACGGGAAGAAGGATGTGCGGTTCGCCATGACGGCCGCGGTGGTGGCGAGGGACGAGATGCTGCGCAAGCCCAAGGACCTGGTGCACCCAGTCACGCAACTCAACGTCAAGAAGGTGACAGCGTACCGGAAGGATGGTGAGAAGGAGTTCCGAAGGCTGGTGAACAAGATAAAAACTGTAGAGGGGCCGAGTTTTAGGAGCCAGGGGAGGAGAATGAAGGAGGAGCGCGAGTCGGGATCGTATCAGTACCAGCTACCGTGACTGGGGAGAACCCGTGGTCTGTTCAGGACATGGGGCAGAGCGGCTTTGAGAATATGGAGCTTGTCCAGAATCTGTATCAAACGGTGGACAGGGTACTGAAAGATCAAGGGCCCAAGAGGCACATTCAGCAGTTGTTTTTATATGATGTACTGTGGCTCATCGCAGCTTGATACAAGGGTTGCAACTCGATCCAACTATCTATACGAAGTCGAAAGTATCACCCCTTTCACATATCATCTTTCCAAGCCTCTGACTGCCAACAACCCTCTCCAGCCTCAGCACATCATACTTGGAGAACATGACCCGGACGTTACCCTGTCCAGGCTCGATTCTCAAATCCTGCTCTGCCTTGGCCAGGTTGGCGCCAACAATTTCCTTGTAGAACAGCGGGTTGTCTGGAAGGCTGTACATGATGATCCTCTGTACGCCCTTCAGAACATACCGCCGGAAGTGGTGCGCCCTCTCCGTGTACAGTAAGACCTTGTGTCGTCCTGCAAAGAAGTGTGATCTAGCCCTCGAGGCCTCAGGAACTGAGGCGTACTCAGAAATAGTGCCGAACGTCAGACTCTCCGCTGCCGCGTTGTTCGCGAAATAGTTGCGTACACGGACAAAGTCTAGGTAAGAAGGAATAAAAACGAGCGTACCCACGCTGTCCTTGGAGCGTTTGGCTAGGGATGGCAGAATGGCCTTGGTGAAGTATGCAAACCGCGCATCTGGCTCGCCTGCTACAGAGGGCGAGTCGAATCTTGAGAAAGTCTGCTTAGCCTTGACCCCAATCTCTTGGATCACACCGTGGTGCTCGGGTTCGATGCGGACCTTGCCCGCCCAGTTGCGGCAGTGCAGGCGGAATAGCTTGGATAACTCCGGGGTGTTGAACTGGGAGAAGACGATGTTCTGTCGGAAGTACTTCGCGTGGTCCTCGAGATACCAGTTCCGTACTCGGCTGAAGTCGCAGCCATGATCATCTTTTGGCTGCAAATTTAGGTGCTCAAAGATGTACTCCATGTGCTCCCAATTTTGCATCAGCAAAGCTTCTGCTTGATCGACAATGACCACTTCGATGGAGCTCAAGAAGTCATGTTCAACTTTCTTGCCGTCCTCGGATCCAATAGCCATTCGTAAGCCCAATGGACTGGCGAAGAGAATGTCGGAGTTGTAGAATTGTGCGAAGAACTTGACCGTCTTCCTTGTGAACTTGACGCCCATCCGGAACATGTCGTCATCGTTGCCGGCGAAGAGGTCCTTGAAATCGGCGGGCTTGTCTCCTGAGAATCTGTCCTCCTTATCGTGATATGAATCCTCGAATCTCTTGCGGTTCTCCTGGGTCTCGGGCTCGCAGATCGAGGTCATGGTCTCGACCATCTTGAAACAGGCTTCCCGGGTCGGTAGAATCATCAACACCTTGGGTCTGGTGAATCCTTGGTCTCGAAGCTCGAGCTCCTCGTCCTGCTGATGCGCGAGTTTGGCGTTGTTCTTGATCACTCGGTCTCGGGTTCTACCAAGTGGTTAGTACTCAAGGTGCAACTCCGGGACCGACGAAGACTAACTTGAAGACGTGATTCAACGCATGAAGGCATGCTAGCCGCCGCATACTCTTGCCATTGGCAAGTGTCCTATTGCAATAATGCAAATCCTTATATCCAAAAATGTAGGGTGCGAGAGACTGTTCAACAGAGTCGAACCTCGTCTTCTTGGCCATAGACTCCTGCAACCTGTGCTTGAGAGACAGCTCTGACGGGCTTGGCACCGGAGCTGGAACAGCGATCTGGTCGGATTCGTCGCCCGTATCTGGAGAATTCAGTACCGTCCTTGTTGCTTTCGAGACGACCTTTTTCATTGTCCATTTCGCATCTTGAATAGCCTTCAGCCTCCTCGTTATACTGGCCTCGTCGATGGCCACAAAATGTCTGTCGAAGGGATCCGAGGTATCAATTTTGTGGTCCTCGTCATCCTCGTCTTCATCGAAGGCCCCCTCTGCGTCGTCATGATCTGGGGCATCTTCGGTCTCTTCAACGAAATCGAGGTCTTCGGCTGTCTCCATCTCTAACCCTACCGGTTCGTCCTTGGATGTCTCACTAGGCGCCGCTTGGTGATCCAACTTTCTCCGTTTTGCACTCGGGGCACCAGAGTCCTCAGCGAGACTCTTGATGAGAGTCATGTAAGGACGAGCATCGGCCGCGCTCTCTTCCTCATCGTCGGAGTCATCTTGCAAGTCGTCAACCTCGTCTTCTTCAACATCAGAACCCTCCTCGGCGGACCCCTCTTCTGGGTCCTCTTCTGAGCCACTGTAAATGATATAAGTCGCTTGCCACAAGAACCCACAAGATGAGCACACAACTCACCTGTATTCAACCCGTGCACTGTCGAATTTTGGGCCTCTGTGAGGGTGTGATGCGCCTCCGCTTCCGCCACGTCCTCGTCCTCGTCCTCCTCGACCTCCTCGACCGCCTCTCATAGCGCCTCTGCCCCTTCCCCTTCCCCC
>MUZH01003618.1:0-17844 GCA_003012965.1 Juglanconis oblonga
GGATTCAGGTGGTTCGCAAATTGACGCGACCAGGGGCCAGGGCAGGAGAATGGATACACGGCGGATACTACAGGAACAGGCTCGGTCTCTGCTCAAATATTCTTGGTAATAGGGTCTGGTTATTGAAGCCCTCTGGCTGAATTCTTGTATATATGAACATTTAATTCCAAAAGATTGGGTATTATGTCTCGTGAGGTGCGGTAGACCAGGGAGGGATGAGCGGACCGGCCGGCCGCGCCTCTTATGCAACGCATCATGCCGTGCCAAGGAGATTGACAGCTGCCCGGCTAAATGTCCCCTTGCATTGACAGAGAGATGTGAATATCCCATGATGGTGATCTACAAGACTCTGACTTCCTGACTTCCTGAGAAAGCGTCTACCGCAAACACTCACATCACTCCTCTCGACACCACAACTCCTGCCTCTCATACCCCTGGACGAAGCTCGAGACATGCCGGCACGGAAGAAGAACATAGTCATCACCGGGGCAGCACGAGGTATCGGCAGAGTAACGGCACGCCATCTAGCCTTGCTCGGACACCATCTCTTCCTGATCGACATCAATGAGGACGAACTGGTCTACACAGCAACATCACACCTCCCGAAAGTTCTCAGCGAAAGACCATCAGACATACCGGCGCCAGATGGACTCATCGGCTACAAGACCTGCGACCTGCGGGACCCGGCCGCCATCAGAGACACGATCCAGGCTGCGGCTTCGTCCTTCCCTGACGGTGAGATCGATGTGCTCATCAACAACGCGGGCATAGCAAAGGCACAGTTCAAGGCCAAGCGCACGATGGAGGACCCGGTCGTGTTGGATGAGTGGACGGCATACCTAGCCACGAATCTCACGGCACCGTTCCTCGTCAGCCAAGCCTGCATCCCCTTCATGAAGCACAAAGACGCCGGACCGGGCAGCCAACCCTTCGAAGCTGTCCTCCGACCCGAAGCCGCGCAAGCATCTTCACGCTTCCTGCCAGAAGAAGTCAGACGAGGCTTGACTCGGCCCGAAGTCCAAAGCCGCTGCGTCATCAACATCTCATCCTTCCGCGCTCTGCAATCCGAGCCCAACTGTGAAGGCTACGCGGCCTCCAAGGCCGGAGTCCTCGGTCTCACCCAGGCGATGGCAATCTCAGGGGCGCAGTGGGGCATCAGGTGCAACGCGATCCTCCCGGGATTCACCTTCGTGGACCACGAGTGTAAAGAAGGCGACGAGTCCGAGGGCAAGATGTGGTGGACAGAAGGGATCAGCGAGGCTCGGCACAGGCACCATCCTGTTGGGCGCATCGGGTGCGGGGAGGACGTTGCTGATGCGATCGTCTGGCTGATGGGCGCCGGATTCGTGACAGGGCAGGAAATCCGCGTGGATGGCGGCATCTCCAAGGTCAAGCATGTTTCTGCTTAATCCTGTAGCTAGGCAAGTCGCTGCGCAAGTAGCAAGCAAAAACACGTAACTTTTTAGGACCCTAGAGCGCTGCTGCTCTGTTTTCTCATTTGCGTCCACGTGTTCATATAGGCCTGTTGCTTAGCGCATTGTATCTCTAGGCTTTGAAGCATCTGTTATCATATAAGGGAAACTGTTATAGCTTTTATAGCTATATTAATAGCTTGAAAAATTGATAACTACTTATAGCATAGTGCTGTTAATAGCAAGAGAGCAAAATAATAGCTGAACCTTAGACTAGAGTAGATAAGAGCTTTCTTTACAAGCCAACTGCCAACTGCTGACTTATGTAAGCATTTAAATTCCAGCTAACGTCAATCTCAACTTTCGAGCACAACCGTAACTGCACCACCGCACCCAACCCTCAAATTCGTCCGAGACTCGATGCCATTTTGCAGCCCGCCCATCTTAATGACTCATACATAGTGGCTTGGCTCTGCATAACGACTTCTATGGCCTCGACGTTGGGACCAGCGTCTCACAGGCTGGGGAAGGACGACAGCAACAACAAACGTCACGAATCCGCAGTCACCAGATCACTCAGCTATCGTTCGTTGCTCATAGATAAGACAGAAATGACCAAGTCATCTTCGCTTTCGCCTCCTCAAGTAGCCCGAAAGCTAGTGGCCAAGGACTTGTGTTCCTCATGCTACAAGGTATCTGCCTGGTTTCTCATGGGAAACAGCACGCCTGCGCACCAGGATATGAAGGATCCTGTCCATATACGAGATATCGAAATGAGCGAGAGAGATCTAGAATGTCCTCTCTGCGATTTCTTCTTCAAGCTGGCCTCTGAAGCAGCAAATCTCGCAGCACTTCCTGGAGCTGCTTGTTTCGGCATGTACTCGCTTCACACATCGAAATTTAGCTATGCATTCATTGAAACGATAGAGCGACCATGGTCTCTGGAAGAAGATCCGGCCATCTTCTATATTGCACCGTTGTTCTCGTTTGGATCGAAAGCAAGAGACTGGGCCTTGAGATACAACAGCTTCTTCATGCCCCTGGGATCCGAGTCAAAGGGGACTTTCGCTCGAGAGCTTCTGCCACGGGCTGATCTTGGTATATTGCGGCAGTGGGTACAATACTGCAATCATTGTCACACACACGAGGACTGTAATGCTTCTGGGAGGCCACAGTCTGATCCGGAATTCACGGTCATTAACTGCAAGACACGGGAGCTGGTGGTCTTGCAAGCTCATTCACCATATGTCACTTTGAGTTACGTCTGGGGAACAGAGCCGGCTCCAGTTCTGGGTGATGATGGGAGGCTACCTGAGAGACTTCCACAGCTGATCGAGGACGCCATTATCGTGACCGTGAGCCTAGGCTACCGTTACCTCTGGATCGACCGCTATTGTATCAACGAGTCGACCAAGACTACTCTGATCCGTAAAATGGACCGCATTTATTCTGAGTCATCCTTGACGATCATTGCGTCGGCTTCCGAAGAACCGAGCCAGGGCCTCATCGGAGTGGGCAGAGACCGGACTCGACTGCCTCACGCGTTGCACTTGGAGGGTCTGGGCTTGTCTCAGACTCGCACCGGTCTGGCGCACGAGGTGCAAAATTCAAAATGGAATACCCGGGCGTGGACGTACCAAGAAAGCTTCCTCTCCAATAGAAGGCTAGTCTTCACACAGAGCCAGTGCTACTTCGAGTGCGGTGAAATGTGGTGCACCGAGGGACTCAACATTCCGCTCGACAAACTTACTACTCTCAGCAATGACCAGTTTCGGATAGACAGAGTCTTCCCGTGGGTTGCTGATAAACATCCACTGGTATTGTCCCGCCCCTGCAACAGACGTGAGCAGGCAGAGGCATACTTCGTTGAGCGAGTCCGGGAGTACATGAAGAGAGATTTGACTTACGGCTCGGACGCTTTTGATGCCTTTGCGGGAGTCCTCAACTACTTGGAACATTTTCTAAAGGAGTTTCTACTGGGAAACATCTCAGCGTTGCCCGTTTGGTGCCCCGGATCACGCTGGGCGACGTTAGCATGTGGCTACGAGACTCTTCTATACAGCTTGACTTGGAGCATATCTCGTCCCTGCGATGACGACACTGATGCTATGGGAGAAGTGTTTTGGCACTTGAGTCCCAACGTCGACCGAAGCTTTCAAAGCTTCTTGGATAAAAGTCTTGCAGAAAGAAGATATGAGTTTCCCAGCTGGACCTGGTGCGGCTGGAAATTTCCGACATCGTCTTCTGGCAAGATCGGATGGAGGGACATTCGGACGACGGACGGTGTTTCTGTGCCAGTGGAACTTTCGATCGAACACGAATGCGGCGATATTGTTCAATGGTCGAGGTTGTCGGATCCTTCTGTTCTTCTGGCGCACACGAAGGAGAAGAACAAGGCGAGCTACGTTTGCGCTAGGGGAATGCTATCTGAGCTCGTGATACCGGCTCATTGCTGGTACGCGAATTACGATGGAGAATGCCAATGCGGACCGTACCGTATGAAACGAAGAGATGTGCAATATCTGAGCACTGCTGCTGGCCGCCGAAGCTTGGATTTTACGGACCGAGGGTATGTATTGACAGCCTGGTTCTGCCATGCACTCGACTTCAACACAGGCGAGGACAATTGTCGAACTGAGGTGATGATTCTCGTCCCGACCTCATATCCGGACACATACGAGAGATTAGACGCCATGTGCCAGATCAAGATGGAATACTTTGTAGCCCGACCATCGATAGAAGCTATGGCGCAGAGATTCAACTGGAAGCTTGCGGACTTCAAGATTGGTTAATATTACCCTTCCGTACCGGGACGAGGTCTTCAATAGCGGCTCCGCGATCGAGCGCTTTGTTATCCACACACCATACACCAAGACACAAAGTCTTCTCTACAACAATGGCCACAGACTGTATAATATTTTTTTTTAATTTCAGCATGATGAATCGTAAATTATCACGCCCTTCCTTCATTCCCTATGATCTTCATACTCTTTTACTAACTCTAGCCATAATGCTATTCAATGACCTCACACTTGGCGAGAAAGTACCTGGGGGTAACGTTTAGACAAATGCTCATTATCAAAGTATTTATAACCTTAATATGCTAAAAGACTCTGATTCGCTACTAGCTGCTAGGAACTGCTGTTCCTTCCATTCGAGATAGGCATTGTGAATCCTATTTTGCAATTCAGAAGGAAAGCACGCGACAAGAAGCTCTCTAGAGGCGTAACTAAAGGCGAGATCCACCTGGGTATATATAACCAGTATACGACAGCTACATTTTAACATCTCAGCTCTTGAAAGGAAGGCAGCAGCTTCTAGACAATTATAGGTTGTGATCGAAGGTTTCGTGTAAACCTACTTTATCGAGTCCAGCATCGGGCATCCTCTCTATGCGATAAGGTATAGCTAGTTCGAAGCCCTTACTTACAGCTTCCTACCTACGATCGCCTAGCAGCTGTTGTCTGTCTCGTCAATGTAGACTTTTACGGCTACGCTTCAATATTTAAATCTGTCCAGTCCGGCTGCTATCCAAGAACCGTCTCCGGAACACACAGCTCTCTCGACCTTCCTCATTTTTCTACAATCGCTAATCATGAAGCCAGTGTTTTTCTAATGCGCATTTTAACATTCTGGATCTGTCAAATCAGTCAAGTCCTTATATGCATACTTGTAGTGCGGATTTGGATAAGAACATATGCGAAGCTTTCGCCAGTCGACTTATTTCCATTATTATGCTACTTATTAACATCAACGCCGGTCTTAGACTAACTTTGTCGATAACATCTGGACTTTAAAAGCATTATAAGCTAGCTTCAAGTAGCTTATAAAGCTCTTATAATCTCAATATTATCTACTTACCTTAGTCTTATCTACTTACCTTAGTCTAAGGTTTAGCTATTAATTTGCTCTCTTAATATTAACAGTATTATGTAATCTTAGGTACTAGGCTTTCGAGCATCCTCTACTGTATAAAGGAAACTGTTATAGCTTTTATAGCTATATTAGCAGCTTAAAAAATAACTATATGCTTGTAGTGCCCTCTTGCATTTCCCCCTGCATTGAAGATGGTAAAATAGTTTCCCGTAGTCTTCAATATACATATTACGAATTCAGGCTACATGTCTTCCTAGCAAAGCTTAGGCAGGACTTCTAATTTTGTGGAAGCCAGTCTTCGAGTTCTCACCAAGCCTATGCCATGGCCCCGAGATCGTGCCGAGCGCATTAGTGTGAACTCATTTGGAGTATCAGGCTCAAATGAACATGTAATTTTGCTTAATAATTTCTTATCCAATATTGCGGATGGGCCAAAACAGAGTCAGAATAATGGACGCATTCTTTTGTATCGGGCCAAGGGGGGGGGGGGTCTGCCTTCGCCATAATTCCCGCGGACTTGACCAATCATTGTACACCATTCTCTGCTGAGTCATCATCGCCGCTTCGACCAACGTCAACTCACAAATTCATCGAATGAACTAACTTGACTGCCACGTAGAAGCAGTTCCTATGGCCATTCAAGGGCCACTACTACGCATAGTCTGTTCAGAGACGTGGTACACGAGATCGTCATATCACTGCTGAACTTGGAAGAAGGGAGCCCGGCCGTCTACAACCTCGATGAAAGCACATTAAAACAGTTTGTAGACAGCATGGTCACCTTCTCCGGCTCCCTTGTCTGGGTCTTGCCGCTGGCCCACACACCCAGGCCTGCGCCCAACCGCTGCCGTTGATGATTCAACGTGCAGCACGCACCATCCGGCTGGAGCACAGGACGAATATGACGCTGGTGGAGGTGGAAGCCGAGTCAGTCACTTCGGACGGGGCATTTTCGAGAGCGCCGTAGAAGATCTGCCAGGGTCTGGCCCCTGGGCGAGCGAGGTGAGAGTAAAGGATGCAGCGTTGGCCCGGATTATGATCATTCTGTGATACGAGGGCAGTTCCAGGTGCCTCGCATGCAATGGTTCAACTCCAAGGACGCCACGGTGGGCTCAGCCGCTTCCACCGCAGCAGCACCGGGGTCTTCCACAGGCAGCATCATCCGCATGATGTATCGTACTTTTTGGCGGGCGGTATGGGCGGCTTGGGCCGCTCTGTTTCCTCTTGGATGCTCGAGCATGGAGCCAGGAGCCTCTTGTTCCTATATCGGCCTGCGAACTCGCCAGGGGAGTCGCGTGATGACTTTTCTCAAAGAGTTGGAGACTTTTCCCGGGTCCACTTTGACCACCGTGAGTGGCGACATGAGTCGTTTGAACGAGGTTCACAAGGCCAGCGGGCTGACTCCAATGCCAATAAGGGGCATCATGTAGCTGTCACTGGTCCTATCGCTCAAGTCTCCCCACAGGTTAGTATTTTTCTTGGCGTATCTTGTCTGATCGCACAGGATAATGCTATGAAAGACATGCTATTCCACGAGTGGTACACCGTGATCAACCCCCGAGTTGACGAGACCCTGAACCTCGACCAAGCCCCTAGCGGTGCCGTCTTCGACTTTCTTCATCATCTTCGGCTCGGGCGTCTGCCACACAGGCTTCTTCGGACAAGCCAACTACGTCGCGTCCAACACGTTCCTCAACGCCTTCGTGTCCCCATTGCCGCAGCCGAGACCAACCCGCCTCCACCATCAATATCGGAGCCGTTCGTGACGTGGCACACGTCGCCGACCACCAGAACGAGCTGCAAATCTTTCCGAATGGCGGCTACTACCTGCTGACCGCGGTGGCCATCTCCGCGGCGCACTCCCGCCGCGAGAGCGGTCCACTTACCGAGCTTTGCATCGGCAGCCTTGCCATGAGGCCCTAGGCCTATCCTACGTGTAGGGTCACATGGAAGCACACGACGTGCGCTGTAGTACTGGGAATATTTATACTGATGCTCGCCGAGGATTATCAGTCTCATGCCGAACCTTGCCTCCATTGGGCTGGACACGATTGTCGCCATTGAGTTGCTGGATTGGCTCCACCACAAGCTTTGCGCACGTGGCTCTCGTGTCGGCCGAGTTGCCAAACTGCACGTCTCCGTTTCACTTAGCGGAGAAGGTTTCTGATGATTTGTGCAAGGTGGTGTGATGAATGTTTTCAGGGTCCTTGGCTCCTTTCATCGTAAGTACGAATATGTGCTACATGTGCTACAGCCCAGTCTCCACCCGAGCAGTAGAACTACCTCGGGATATGGGCGGGTGGCGGCCAGCTGGAATATAAATTAGTTTTCGCCAATATCAAAGTTTCCTGTGTTTCTGCTATTCCAGAGCTCTTCGTGAACTTTTGTGGCAATGTTCTGGGCGCCATACTGTCCAAGACGGTCTTGCGAGTCGTTTGCATAGTTTCTATACTTCCCATAAACCAGGAACCACACACTCTCAGCATATGTCACCGTTGTCTCGCCCAAATGCTTCATCAGTTCTTTGGCCACCGCCTCCTGATCCAGGTCCCCTTGACCGTCAAGTGAAGCACCCGGGGTTTGGCCTTGTAAACGAGTTCAGGCATGCAAGAGATGAAGAAACCTTGATCATCGCAACATGTTTGTCCCGGCCTAATCAGGCGTCTAGAAAAAGAATAGTCTGCCAGAGTTCACTCACGCAGGCTTTTTGGCTCCCAAGACAACGCTTCGGGGAAAATAACGACCTCATAATGTACACGCATCTTCGACGCAGATGCTCAAAAGAAGTGAGGACGTAGAAGTCCCCACGAAAGACCCCCAACGCAGATGATTCACCATATCAAAGCCCTGAAATCCTCCATTCCCTCATTCCTCTATTCCCAATGTTCAAATGTAGAACATGGTCCGCTTGAATTTTTCGTGTGTCTCGATCTCGCGTTGAAGCTGATCACGGCGCAGATTGTCAATCTCAGAGGGACCGCCGCTTGTCAGCGGGAAGCCACAGTGTGACTCAGGTAAGGACGCATAAAGAGCGTTCAGGTAACTAGCTGCTCGGTTGCAGACGATATCGGCGTAGTAGGCTGGAGTCACGATGCCAACAGCTCTGGTAGCGCGACCGAACGTGTAGCAGAGGCTCTGTGTGAGATCCTGACACATATCCGCCGCATTGATCCCACCAGCTTCGGGGACACGTACAGCATTGCGGAATATATCGTCCGAGATCACTGAGTAGAAGCCTGGTCTTGCTGAACCTTGGAGGGCCGAATGAGGCTGAAGGAAAAACTGCCAGAGGGTTGGGGAAGTAATTCCGCGATCGATGACGGTCCCGGCTGGACAGTTGGAAGTACCATCCGCGTCTTCCAGGGTCGTGGGCGCAAAACGAGTGTGGTGTCGCTTGGCGACAATGACGATGGTAATCTGTTCCATGACTTCTACAGGCTTACTGACAGGATCTGTGGCATTGGCACTAGACATTGGGTGAGGTATTAGTGTATATTGTCCGACCAATTGTGATTGGATAGACTTGCCGGAAGATCGTGAGGGGGCTGCCAGTTTGGCCTGGTCGTCCTCCTGGTCCAGACATTGTGGACCGTCGTCTGCCTCAAGTGAGTACTGCCTCAGTTTGAGTGAAGATTGAGGTGCTGGGTGGTTGAGTAGAAGTAGAGACCGTGACAGATCCGGCGAGATGGGTTGTTGTTGGGAGGAAGGTGCAGAGATTTCGAATCTGGGTTGACGACGATTTGAGATGCAGGCAACAGACAGCAAGTTCGGGAAGGAAGTGTGACTTACTGGTGTCCAGAGCAGGGATGGTGGTGCGTCGAGCCACCAGGAAGGTGCCACTGACTGCTTTGGGGGGGGGGTGGTGGGGGGAAGGGCACTTCCAACTTCCACAATGTCCCTTGCAAAGCAATAGAGACAATATCAAACCCAGGTAGAAAGAAGCTTGAGACCCTAGTGAACCACTGCAATCTGTTGGAGGACGAGAGGCCTGTAGGCCAGAGAGTAGTTGTACAGCTGTGAAGAGTTTGGTGGACGGATTAGGGTTTGAGTGAGGAGCAAGCTTGGAGGAGACGAAGGTTGGATGAGCGCAGCCTTGAAAAGAAAAAGAGGGTCGAGGGAGGCATGTAGGCACATTAAACACCTGCGAAAATTCCCAATTTCTTAGACTATTGGTCTATGTTACTTTGCTGTGAAAAGCAGTTTGGACAACAGCATGCCAGCAAGCAGTCAGAGCCTGGCAGGCTCTATACCGGCCCAGTATCCATGGACCCTCTGTATGTTCAGTCATATCCGCTTGTGTATCCTTTTGTAAAACGTTGGGCTTCATATGATCACAGCCCCAGGTAAGTCGGGTCACCAGTTGATTCTGTATCTCTGGGGCGAGGATAATGGATTGTAACCTCAGTATGCGTTCAAGTTCAGCGCATGGCAGGTCTGAAACGCTGAACTAGCCTCTGTGCTAGCATCCTCTGACGAACATTGAAGTTGATTCTCGTACTGTATCTACGTATCAATGAGCAACTTTCGAAGCCAATATACTTCTATTGGACGACTCTTCATCCCTCCATGAGTTGTACAACGGACAGATGTCCTCGCCGCAGTTGGAGCCAAAGCTCTCGCCATGGGAGCGCAGCACCGGTCAATGGATATTTTAGGGGCAGCAATCAATACACAATCAAGACAGACTGCCGTTCTCTTTCTCTTATCATCACACCTCCCCCGGGCCCTTGCGGCGGAGAACGCGCTCCGTCTTCCCCTTGACAAACCTGCTCAGATCACCTACCGGCAGCGAAACCGGGAAGTCTACCGACTCAAGGAGGATGGCGAAGAAGATCCACCAACCGGAGATGCAAGTGACAAAACCGAAGGCGCCTCCGGCCTAATGAGAAGGTGATTGACTGGTCAGCCAGCACATCTACCCCGAAAGCACAGACTGGGTTTGAAACTCACAACGATGAACCTGCTGGCCTTGGCCGCGTTTCCTTGGTAGTCCTCCGCCAGCAGCCAGTACGCAGTCGTCAACATGATGAAGTCCATGACGAGCGTGAAGAAGATCACGAAGAAGCAGAGGTTTGTCCGGAGTGAGCAGACGAGGAAGATGAAGCACACCACGCCCATGAAGACGAGGAAGAATCCTGGCAGCGACATCAAGTCAGCAGTCATCCCAACTCGTTGCAGTGCCCGCTACCGAAGAAGAAGAGACAGTACACGAGCCGGGGCAACCCACCAAAGCTAGCATTGAATGCTTGTGTCTGAAGACCAGTTGTGGCAGCCTGTCCCTCCGCAGCAAAAGAGGAGAAGGCCGCGAAGGATGGGTTGAGCGTTCCGGCGAAGGTGAGCCAAAATGCCCCAAAGGTGAGGAACACGACGGACGGGAAGCTGTTGCCAAGCACCCACTCGAGAATGCCGCAGAGGATCATGAGCACACCGCCGAAGAAGAAATAATCAGGTCTGTCACATATCAGTGGACGTTCGACCCGTCCTCGACCTTGTTCTCTGGCCTCCTCTCTTGTTGTCTCCCCGACGGAGATGGTTTCTTTTTATTAGGCGGGTGAGTGAGTATCTTACATTCCAGCGGCACCGGTATTGCTCGCGCCTCGCCATCCCATGAGGGAGCAGGAGAGAGGGCTTAGGCACATGAGGAACCCGATGAGGCCACTGTGGAAATACGATGTCAACAATCAGATTTCACAACTTCGAGGAGGTGATCCAGTGACTCTGTGAGGCCCACTGTGCACGTACATGGGCGTGGGATTGCCAAAGGTTTTCCTCAACTGTCCGGAGACCTCGTTCTTCGGCGATAGGTACAGCTTCTCGAAGAGCTCGGCAGATAGTGACACGGCGCCGGTCGTTCGGGCCCGGTGGAGCATGGTGTCTACATCCTCACGGTAGTCGTACCCGACCTCTTCGGTCTCGGGCTTGCCATTCGAGGATGCTCTTCTCGTGGTCGGCATGTCAAGAAGATATTAATGGAGGCACAAATTGATGAACGGTAAAGGAGCACCTATCATTCACAGCGTGTAAGCATGGAAGGAGAGCATAGAACGGTCCGTCCAGCCCGACTGCTGGGCCGGACAGGCTTTAATATACGAAGAATAACTCCCAGCACCCTGGCGCCGCATCTGGGCCAGTCTTTCCATCACACAATCCACAGCTATAGGCTGGACATCAGAAGGTTAGACCAATTAGAAGAAGGGGGACCGTGACAAATTCCTGACAGATGGAGAACTTGCTGGCTCCCCGAGCATGGTCTGGACATAACGGTCTTTCCCAGCAACCCGGTAACCTTAAAGGGTCCTAGTACCCACTGGCTCGAAGCTGGCATACCAGTTGAAGTAACTCCACTTTGGAGAGAGGCAGGAATTGACATGGTTTGCTTTTCCAAGGACAGGGCCAAGGGAAGATGAAGCTACGTAAAGTACCGAGAGGGCCCCCCTCTTGGGGAAACGAGCCATGATGGCACGATGGACATATGGGTCGGATGGGACTCGGAATGATGGCCATGATGATAAGATGTGTAGGATCTTCCCAGGGATGACAGTTCTTCTATCTGATGCTAGCTTCGTTCTCGAGATCCGTGAACTGCATATCCAATGCGACCTCTTCGCCATGGACGAATCCGCCAGCCCGCAGAATCCAGACCGAATCTCTTCTCCACTCTTCCTGTCAGCTGATTCCACCGAGCACAGCGGAGGAAAGGTTACAGCTGAATCTGCTGACTAGGACGCAAGAGCCGTGCACCCGCATCGGATCCGCGCCAAGATCTGGGGTAAGGAGCTAGAACAATCCGGGGTAAGAGGGATTCTTCTGCTGCAGGGGCTAGTCCCGGAAACATGGCTAAGGCAAAGTCGGGTGTGCGGAGGATCCTGTACAGACGCACAAGGCTTAAGGCTGCGGCCATCGTACGACTGACTGCTGGCACGAAACGAGAACTGCGCTATACTTCGTAGCTGGAGTGAGTCCATCAGTCTTCTATGACGATTTAGGCCCCGAACCATCCCTCTTTCTTCGTCTTCCCCTGTTTCCTTCTTCTTTGGCTGGTTGCTGGATTTCGACTTGGAGATGTGAACATGTTGACTCGTGAAAACTTGATGCGAGCGTCGGCCGTCGATACAAGCGGCTTGGAAGCGGCTTGGAAGTGNNATGCTTCTCTATGCTGACGCTTACTGATACTATTCACACTGAAAAATGCTCACCACCCAGGAACCCTCAAGCTCACAGCTTATCATTAACCTGGATCAGCCCCGGCGCCGCCAACGTCGCAGCGGGTACATCATCGGGGTCACTGAAGTTGCCACTCGTAGTGAGCGCCGCAATGCTCAAGCCCTCCATGACATTGTCGTTGAAGGGGAATTCGGCCTTGAACTTGATGACGTCGCCGTTCCACGATGCGCTCTGGACGGGCTCACTGACGGGGAGATTCTGGCCCGTGAAGTAGGTGACGAACAGGCCCGTGCCGTTGCTGCCCTTGTACTGGTCAAAGTCCGTCGGCGAAGAGCTCAAGTCCGCGCTGAACTCGAGCAGTTGATCCTTGGCAGACACGTTCGCGCCGCCGCCGCCGCTGAGAACGTCGATGGTGGGGAAGATGGTGATGTTGATGAGGCTCTTGTCCGTCTGATCGAAGGGGCAGCTGACGACGAAGTTCTGGAGCACGCTGAAGGCGAAGGGAGCAACCGAGGTGGTCAGGAAGGGCTTCTCGGAAGGCTTGAGACCCAGCAGCGAGCGATACCAGCCGTTCTGCTCGCCCTCCTGCCCGATGACGGACGCAACAGTGCGAACAGGGCCGGCATCACCGTTGGTGGCCAGAAGCTGGGAGGCGTCCTGCAGGGTACCGAGGACGACGGACGTGAATGTCGCGGCGAGGGTGATGGCGGAGGTAAGATCTGTGGTGGGGAACTGGTAGGTACAGGGCTGGGGAGCGAAGGCGTCGAAGTTGTTGAGCACGTTGAGGGCATTGATGGCGTGAAGTTTTTCTTGCTAGGTGGTCGTCAGTAGGTGCACCACGAGATCCCCCCCCCCCCAAGGGTCTGACAAGGGCGAAAGACTTACAGCGTTCACGGTCTCCAACACAGAAAGCACCTGCTCCTTGTCTGAGCCGTCCAATTCGAAGCCGGAGACGTTGTTGGTGATGTTGTCGATGAGAGACGAGAAGAAGCCGACCTCGAAGTTCTCGTTGAAGGCGATCAGTTGGAAGGCTGTGAGACTGCTGTTGGCGAGCTCTGGCGGCGGAGGGGCGTTGGAGATCTGCCCGTCTGCGATCACGTCGATTGCAGCCAGCTGGGAAGGGCTGGGATTTGGGAAGCCATCGTCGGTGGAAATATTGAAAGCTCGGGGCTTGGTCGGGAAGGTGGTAGCCAGGCCGGTGAGGGCGGCTGTGGATATTATCTGGACGAAGTGCATTTTGAAAGATGTATGTCTGTGATAGGGGGCCGTAAGGATGTCTAGATGGTTCGACGAAGAGAAGGTGTTGAATGATGGTGTCCAACAAGATCATGCACTCTCTGAAAGAGGAAACCCATACGACTTATATGTCTTCAATTCCCAACTCTCACAAGACTGTCGCTGCTCCGGCAGCTGCCAACGTGTAAGCCACATCAGCTGCGCCGGCAGCTGAATGGATGGTTGACTTGCCGAATTTTTGACGGTTGGGCGGCCGCGAGAAAATCAAATTGAAAAGTCTGAAATGGAACACCGCCATCACCGCTGCTGACAGTCCCACCATGCCCATCAACAATGAAAGGATGGCCGCGGCCTGCAGCTTTTCCCCCTTGGGGCTGACGGGGGCGGTGTCGTTGTTTGTCTAAAATTGGCGGTCGGCCACCAGGCTGCCGGACCCGAATGCTCCGAGGGTGGGTGGTGATTGGCAGTGATCCCTCGTGGGACATACCAACACTGCTGTCGTTGGGGAGGGCAGGGGTGCAAGCAGCGTAGCGAGAGTGGCCCGTCGTCTACCAACTGCCGGGTAAGTTGCATGGTAAGCTGACATTCCTTTTCACCCAGATTCTGAGAGAAGTGGTAGAGAAGTGGTAGAGAGGTGGTAGAGAGGTGGTAGAGAGGTGGTAGAGAGGTGGTAGGGCCAAGCTAAAAGCGTGGCTTATGGCGGAAAGCTTGTTTTCCGGGCTTTGTGTGGCGATGATATCTGCTTTCTGTTTACAGCATCCGCGCGGATGCTGTAAACGCCGTGAGACTGCGGCAGAAGTCTGGTGAGTCCAGAAGACCACAGAGTAAGCTTATTTGAAGCGCAAGGCACGTCCCGGATCTGTTCCTGTTGATCTGGAACCAAGTGCATCCGCGGATCCTCCAAGGAGATCGGAGATCTGATCTACGTGCCGGTTGATTGTTTCAAACAAACAGAAGCTTGGTACTGCCGTAGCTCGGTCCTCTCCTTGTGCGAGTCTTCGAGAACATGTATGTCGATGGCGCCAATTTCTCCCGGAGCCACCGACAGACGCATCCTCTCGTCTCGACCGGCGGGTGAAGATGTTGCGCTGCGTGGGTTGTACCCGTTAGGACTAAAAATAGCATCCACATTACTCGCTCCAGATATATGGTGCTAAGTATCTCGAGCGGTCCAGATTTCACAGAGCTTTTCAGGCCATTCCAAATCGGCAGAGAAACTTTGTCCGGTCATTCCAAATCACCACTAGATCTTACCCGCTGCCACACTTCTTGCCATTCTATTGTGTCTCGACGCCATTCTGGTCGTTCGTATAAAACGGCATGACCTGCGAGTCACACCTAGGAATCCCCGGAACCCTCAGTCGCCGATGCAAATCTCTGGTGGCCTCGCGCACCGCGTCCTCGAGGTCAAAATTCCAAATGTGACTCAGCCGCTCGGCAAGTTCCCTTTCCGTGGCCGCAACGTCGCGGCCGACGTCCTTGGTCAGCCACTCATATAGATTGCCCGCGCGGCGGGAGCTACGGACGAGCCACTGCGTCCGCTCGCGGCGGTACGCGTCGTACACCGCGAAGACGATCTCGAGATGAGATGGGTCCTTGACCTGCGGGTCGGCTAGCAGGCAGGCGAGGAAGGCTGTGTCTTCGATGCAAAAGCCTGCACCGGCGCCGTGGTGCGGGCTGGTGGCGTGAGCTGCGTCACCAACGAGACAGACGCGGCCTTCGTAGTAGCTGGAGAGGGGGTGGTCGCCGAGATCGAAGATCCCCCACTGCAGTAGTGTCAGCTTCCGATGTGTATTATGGAGCGGAAGATTGCAGATCCCACCCTGTCTAGTCTGTCCGATGTGAGCTCGATGATGTTCTTGACGTTCTGGCCGAACTGGCGGAAGTCGTCCAACGCCTCGGCTTTCGTAGTGGGCAAGGTCAGTTTGTTGGCACTTGGCCACTCTTCTCGATCATTTGTTGCGAAGGCCACCATATTCAATGTTTCGCCGTGCTCGACGGGGAAGGTCAAAACATGTCTATTTTTCCCAAGCTGGACGCGAGCTGTCAGCACAGGAACAAGCATTCTAACCACGCTGCCAAACTGGCCTCTCGAGTCTACACTCACCCACATCGAGGCATTGACAGCCCTCTCCTCTCCCAGCACCTGTATGGCCTGGCCCATAGGGATCAAGTCCCGATAGGCATACTTGTGCGTGTAAACAGGCTTCGCAGCGGCATGGTCCTCGCCCACAAGAATGGTCCTTGTCCGAGACTTGATGCCGTCACAGCCAATAATTGCATCCGCCTCCGCCACGGATCCGTCCTTGAACTTCATCAATATCTTGCCGGACGACAAGCGGTCATCTATGATGTGATGTAGCCTCTTATTGAATTGAGCTCCATCTCGCGGCAACAGTCTCGTCAACTCGTCCAGAAACCTCGCGCGATGCACGGCATTCTGCCCGACGCCAGGATCGACCATGGCGAAGAGTGGTTTGAGTTGCGAGGCGTGTTTATTCGACATGCCGTCCATAAAATCGAACCAGACGCTCTTTTTGGAGTCCCATTTGTTCCGCGTGGACACGATGTTGAACGCGCCGAGCACGCTCCGGTCGATCATCTCCATAGCCTTGACTGCGTTCCGGGAGATGGACACGCCGGCACCAATCTCGCCGAACTGAGCAGCCTGCTCATAGATGGTGCATTTTATGTTGCGCTTGTGTAGGGCGATGGCAAGCGTGAGCCCTGCGATACCGCCGCCGATGATGGCGATCTCGAAGGGCTTCTTCGGGGCTTGCGAGGCTGCGGTGGAGGTCATGTTGAATGATGTGGCGCGCCCCGCCAGTATGTTGGTGAGCGACGACCTGCTGGCTTAGCCCGTCGACGGGTGTGGTGCGGAATGAAGATGAGAAGCGCTCATGTGATAGTCGAGCGATCGCTGATCAAGACGGCGAAGCTACCAATGAAGGTGTAGTAAGTAATAAGGTCTGGAGCAGAGGAGGTCCGAGATTGGTTGCGGGGGGGGGGGTCATGCCAAAGTTGATCACACACGAGCGATGTCTCATTTTGAGCCTTTTTATTGTTATTATACCCTTCTGAGGAAGCTCGTTTGACATAATCATGAGGAGCATCGAGTCGTGAGGATTCCAGACAAACGCCGTCCATGGTGTGACGTAATGGCAGGGAAGCAACGGGAACTAAAACATGAGGATCCAGGTCCACGGCGTTGGTCACGATCCTGGTCACGATCCTGATAAAGGCTGGGCTCTCCACCAGCGTCGAGATCCCAAAGGATATGGACGATGGTGGTTAATTAGGGACTAGGTAGTCTATAGATTGGCTGATACGAAGCTTAGTGGAGAAGGTTAGTCGAGGAGTTGTATCTAGTGTAGGCCTGTGATCGACCTGCGATCGACCTGCCATAAGGAACGTTCGCGAGATATGGGGAGGGGTGTCCCGATCTCAACGCGTCAGAGGCAAATCCGATGCGTTAGGTTAGGGGTTAGGGTTATCTTGTCGCCGTGTATGAGCGGTGCTGCCTAGGTAGGAGCTTAATATTGATAATCCCACCTATGCGGAGCAGCAGCCACGACTGTACCCCGGAAAAGTGAGGCCAGTCTACTTAGACGTCCTCAAAGTGGAGCTACACCATTTGCGTCCTGCCGGTGCAGAGACCGGCCTGGGCTACCCAACCTTCTCCCTGAAGCCATATTCCAAGATATCATAGTACTACCTAACAACCGCGTTTTCTACAGGTCCTTCTCAGACGTTTCTGCCCAATGCTCTGAATAATCCGCATCATACGAGATATTTAAACTCGCATAAATAGCAGAACTACTTATTAAAAGTCTAATAAGCTATATTATTAAGACTTATATTTAAAATAGTCTGCATTATAGTCTTACTAAAGAGAACTAGTATAGAATAGATAGTAAAATCTTCTACGATATATTAAAGCACCTAAATTCAACTAACGTGGTTATACATCGAGTCGGTTACGATATCGAGTCGGTTACTTTTTCAATTAACGCGACCTATTATATTCGATATATAATTTCTCTATAATAAATAATAGAATTCTATACCTAAGAAAGCCGTATCCTTTTTATATACGATGCAATCAGATTATCGAAAAAAATAAGTTAACAATACGCTTCTAAGCTATATAATATAC
>MUZH01003619.1:0-17847 GCA_003012965.1 Juglanconis oblonga
TAAGAGACAGGGGTTTGTTAGGGGTTGGGGGGGAGCCAACTGTGTTGGTACTGTGAGGTATATTTCCTCCGGCTTGGACAAGTTGGTATTGGAGCATTCTCTTTTCGCATACGACGACGACAACATACAATTAGGGCGTCAAAACTGAGGTTGTTGATACCCTGCTTCCACGCTTTGGGTAGCGAGAGGCCTTCTTGGCCACAATGCAAACGTCACCTACTTTCATTATGTTCCCGGCTGCGATTGAGCTTCGGGTTGTGAATGCAAATGCAATGCAACTCAGTTGTGACCCACTGATACCACCATGATATACCACCGTGATGCTCCACATGCAGGGCTTTAGGACGATTATCTCCCGGACGATGATCTAGCCTGCTGAACATGAACATGAACTTGAACATGAACATGAACATGAACACGAACCTGAACACGAGCCTAATAAACACCGATTGATGCTGTCAGTAAATCAATCAATCCCCCCGAGCCATTCAACAGAGAGTCGAGTATAGTATATAGGTACCTACCTCCTGGACGAACCACAGCATCGCACAGCGCGGCTCTTTTTGCTCCTCCTGCGCCCCTTCTCTTCCCCCTCCNNTTCCCCTTCTCTTCCCACTCCCGTTTCTCTAGAACACCAGCCCAATTTTTTTATTATTAAATTTTTTCCTTCTTCTTCTATTTCTTTTGATGTAGTGAGTACCTTGGCTGATCATTCGCCCACTCTTCCCCCTTCTCTCTTTGCAGACGTCCGCGAACCAGGCGAACTTCAATCCACCGGCCACATCCCGCACGCGATCAACGTCCCTATCACGACCGCCCCGGACAGCTTCCACATCACGGACGAGGAGTTCGAGGACCGGTTCGGCTACCCGCGCCCGGACAAGGAGCAGGAGGTCGTGTTCTACTGCAAGGCGGGCGTGAGGAGCCGGGCGGCCGCGGGACTGGCGAGGGAGGCAGGCTGGAAGAAGGTGGGCGAGTACCCGGGCAGTTGGGTCGATTGGGCAGGGAGGGGTGGGGAGGTTGAAAGGTGATGCTGCAAGATAGGATAAACACGAGACGCGAAATGCTCGGGTAAGCCTGGTGAAAGCTGGTTCTGCAAAACCTATCTGGTGCTTGCGCAAGTCGCATAGTTGCCCTTGGCAGAATATCGGGCGATTACTGGAGAGTACTTGCGTATAACGTGATGAATATCCTTTGAGAAATGCTCCCGTTTGAGAAATGCTCCCGTTTGAGAAATGCTCCCGCCAGCCCAGGACCAGGCCAGCCATCTAGTCCATCTAGTGAAAAGAAACACCTAGTGTACACGCCATCATAGACTCCCTGACGCCCCAAAGCCCGCACACCTCCAAGCATAATGAAACGCCCCACGACTTCTGCTGACTCAGAACATAAACATCTGCGGCTGCTCCTGAGCCGGAGGCGTGTCCTCGACACCTCCAGCCCCAGGCCCACTATCCGGCTGGTTATCCTTGATCAAACTCCCATGCGCAAAGAACAGCATCTTGATTGCCACGGACAGCGCAAGATGCAACACCAGCACCAAAACCAACAGCACCTTGCTCGTCTGCTTGTCAGTTGCGCTCAACACGGGATACAGGTTGCGCAGCAGGAACGCGACGGACACCCCAAACCCGACGCCGACGAAGACCCAGTTGAGAAGACTTATCTGGCTCCAGCTGATGAGGGCGACGGGCACCCAGATCAGGTTCGAGTAGCCATACAGCGCCCAGCACTCGAGGAGATTGGCGGACTCGGAACCGAAGTACCGGAGCGCGACGTACAGTGCCATGGGCACGAAGAGCGTGTAGCCGTAGATGAGACCGGCGGCGCCTGTAGAGCTCTCGTTAGCAAAAGAGAGCTCACACCTTGGCCCGGGACTCTCCCTGAAGGGGCGGTTGGATATGTTTTTTATGTAGACGTACCACTTAGCAGCTTGAAGTCATAGACGAATGGATCCTGTCCCGTCGTGGCAAGATACTTGCTTATAGTACCTCCCAAAAACAAGATGAACACCACCGTCGTGGCTATCCAGAACGGCCCGTACAGATCTGGGTTTCCCTCGAGCACATCGAGGAAGTTGGCCCGCGGAAAGAGTGCCGCCCAGCACCGCTGCAGGACGGCTGATGTGTCGACGTCGAAGAACTGTGCGTAGAAGTGTATGGACCAGAGGAAGCGCTTCCCTCCGCTCGAGGCCGTCGCTGGTAGTGGAAGGCCCGAGGGCCCCGGGGCTTTGCGGGTCGAGGGTGTGTTCTCTGTGAAATTGGAGTTGTGGAATTCGAGGTCGTCTTGCAGATCGGTGTGACCGAGGTCGCCCTATTCAGAGCCGTGTTAATGGAGGCGAAGAGGATGGCTTGGGAGAGTTGGCCTACCTCGTCATCCACGTCGACGACGGCATCGTAGCCTGCTCCTGACATCTTGCGCAGCGTAGTAATCGGCTTGTCGAGAAGTTAAGAGGTCCAAGTCGTTAGTTGCTTGAAGAATGGGAAGAGGATGCGTCCACTGTTGGGTTTGGTTGAGGGCCTCAAGTCGGCCTGCTATAAAGGTGAAGGGTACTTGTAAGCTCCCTTGGAAAGCTGTCGCCAGCTTTCAGTTGGAGGTTGATTGCTGCAGGGGTGCGCCAAGGGGGTACGTACCTCTAGCCGGCTTTCGCATTGGAGAGACTCGGCCGATTCTTCGATGGGAAGTGGAACACTTCAGACTGATCCAACACGGACTCAAAGATCCGAATTCATATTCATATGAGAATGGATGACCGCAGAGGCAGATACGGATTTTGCAGAGACGCTATTTCCACCTGTCGTCCTTCTCCTTCACCAGGATCTTCCACCAGGATAGCCTCCTGTAGGATTAAATCCTACCTAATAGGATAACCTGCTCAGCGAATATTATCTGCAGAACACGATGCGATTTCCGGCGGAAAGCTCTGCAGAATCCATAATCTCCGCAGATATGCGTTCTCATTCGTGTTTGGCAGTCCTTCGGGTGTTCTCAACGCTCGGATAACAAGGAAATAGTGAGGTCTGATTTTTGCGACATCAGCAGCCCGAGTTGGTTCTGCGCATCGAAGCGGAACAATGACAAAGTCTCATTCGGGATACCTATTCCTAGGCAGGTTTCTAATGTCCTGTTCCAAAAAGACCGTTTTTTTGCGTGTTCTCAATCTTCCGATCGTACGTGGTAAAAGACTCTAGTACGGCCTCAGTGTCTAAGGTTAGTAAACATATTTCCGACTATCTCACAGCCACGGTGCATAAACGAAGGCCTCGGCCTCGATAGGTGTGTTCATGAAGTTGATTTCCGGTAGCCACGAATCTCGATGATCTCTCTGCTGTATGCGTCGAGACAAGCGAATGCTCTCGTCACTGCCTGCCATTGCCAACCATTCGCGATACCATAAACCATCCCCATCCAGTCCGACGCCAAAGAACACCGACGAGTTTTTTCCTCCTCTACTTGAGCTTCTTCTTGGGTCGCAGCTGGTTGGTGTGACCGCACTTGCGCTTGCGGCAGTTGGTGGCACGGGGTGGGAGACGGGCCTGGTTGGTATGTTAATACGCGTGCGAGAGGTCTTGTAGTCGTCGGCTGAGTACGTACGTAGCACTTGCGGCAGATCATCTTCTCGCAGTTGTACTTGGAGGCTAGGGCCTTCAGGGACGGCTCAATCAGACCACCACGGAGACGGAGGACCAGGTGGAGGGTGGACTCCTGTGATGATCATCAGCTTTCTATTCATCGAGACTTTCATCATTTCCCCGCTCGATCATATGTTCCGCTGATGCAAGAATTCCTGCTCTTCCAATGAGAGCTTTCCTGTTCATGTTGTCGTGTCTACTGACCTTCTGGATGTTGTAGTCGGACAGAGTGCGGCCATCCTCGAGCTGCTTGCCGGCGAAGATCAAGCGCTGCTGGTCTGGGGGGATGCCCTCCTTGTCCTGGATCTTTGCCTTGACATTGTCGATGGTGTCGGAAGACTCCACCTCAAGGGTGATGGTCTTGCCCGTCAGGGTCTTCACGAAGCTGTTCGTCGTCGGGTCAGTACCAGCGGCAAAAGTCGGTCGATCGTCATCGTTCGAATTGGATTGGTGAGTGAGGGCTTACATCTGCACTGTAGAAGTAATACATCGTCAGTATCATCCGACAGAATACTTATGAGAGTGCGTGGCGGTACATTGACTTACTCTTGACTGCTTCTCCTCGTTTGACGTTGGGTGTGGTAGAGTGTGACGGACGACAAAGATTGGAAGTGGGCGCGAAATTCGAATCAGTGGGCACAAAATTGTTAGCAGCGCTTCGTCGCTTGCCGGGGTCCAGAGGTGGCAGGAATGACTAGAGTCTTAGTCAGCAAGCGCTGGCAGCTGGCGACAGCTGAGACCGGCTCTGAAGCGGTAGCGGTAGTAGTGACCGTCACGGTCCTCATTCAGGAAACTGCTAGCAGTCCACCGAAACTGTATTTTGCCATTTTACAGAGTAATGGTACGTGGGTATCTTGTGACTATGAACTGTCCTTTTCAGATTCATCTTTTCCGGGTTCTCCCTGAGCGGCCTTCATCTCCTGAATGCTCCATCGGTTGACCAATCGTTCCAGAGTATACACAGCCTTGACAAGCTTCCCAAGAGACAGCCCAGATATTTCAGCCGCTTTGCCGTAGAATGCCTTTGCTGTATCGGGGAGATCCTCCACCGAGCGATACACTGCATGGTTCTCTCCAACCCTTAATTCATAACCTGTTGTCGATGGTGCAATGGACCTGATGTACGTCTGAGCCGTCTTGAGCCTCTCATCGATTTGCTCTTCTGTCAGACCTTGGCGTTCAAGTTGTCGTTGTCGTTGTCGTTGCACAAGTGGAAACAGCTCTCTGAGTTCATGTGTCTCCCTGCCCTGCTTGATCTGGGTCTCCTCGTACCAGTCCAGGTAATCGTCGACTTTCCTGTCGCTCATAGTCCAGGCATCTTCTGCCTGTAACTTGCTGATATCTCTTCTTTCAAGTCCCTCGGACGTAGCATCCCTCATGAGATCTCTCCATTTGACCCAGTCCATCTGTATGGACGAGGGGTCCCGGTAGCTGACTGGTATTCTCTGCTCGCCATCAAACGGGTATAGAAGTTTTGTTGAGAAGACAACGCATGATACGAGTAGGACATCGGGGTGGTCGAGAAGTTTGAAACGCTTCTTCTGCATGTTGAAGGAGAACTTGAGATTTAAAAGCCTGGTCATGGCCCGGACGTGGACATAGATCTCCACTAAAAGATGATTAGCTTAGCCAGCTGTTCTGAGAATCTCGTCGGCGAGGTTGACCTACCTGGCAGTGCAAGCTCCCGCAGGTAATGAAAGAGCAGCAACGGCATATTCACTACCGGGAAGACCATTTCGTAGTTCAGGTGATACTCTAGCACCAGCTCCAACACCGCTTGATGCAGCTCTCCGCCTTGAAGAGATGCATTCTTGACGATTAAGGCCCGATGGTATGACCCAGGCAGCTTATCCGTCATCTCCTTGGGGATGGCGTCGAAAGCACCGAGGAAGAGCAGCTGGTTATTTCTCGCCCAGCCGTAGATGTGCCCAACCCTCACCGGCAGACTAAGGCTCAAACATCCCAGATAGCACAGCGCAAGACAATGAAACAGCCCAGGCAAGTTCCAGTCCTGCCCTGGCTCACTTGTCCAGCTCTTCGAACGACTCACACTCGTCCGCGTTGTCGCCGTGCTCGCATCACTCTCACTACCCGCCTGGGAGCTGAACCACTCGCCATCCGTCCCCGAGTCCGCTCCACTCTCCGGCTCCGTCCCCTCGGCATCCTTCTTCGCCTTCAGCCCAGCAAAGTTCCGAATTCGCAGATCCCAAAGATCGCGCACTGTCGTCTCTAGCTCGGCCGGCAGGCGCCGGTCGTACACGAGCCACCAGACCTGGCGCCGGAGGACCAGCTGCAGGCACTCAAGGTAGAGCTCGCGGGCTTCGTTGCCCGAGAGGTGCTGCGTGGCCTTCTCCTTCGCGGCGCGCTCTTTGCGGGCGACGCGGCCGCTTTGTCCGAAGTTGTCGTCTTCGTCGATGTCGAATTCAACGAAGCCCTGGGTGTGGACGAGTAAGCAGGGCTGGGTTGGGTTGGGAGGACTGGCGATGGCAAACTCACCTCGATGCGATGGCCATTCTGACAATAGCGGAAGCCGCTCTCGGCATACCATCTTCTAGCGCGACACTCGTCGCAGCGCTCTCCAGAGGGGAAGCGGTGCAGCTCGCGGCCTTTGCGACGGCCGCTCATTTTGGATGTGGTGTTGGTGTGGAGAGAGAGATTTAAAGGGTGAGATGCTCCAAGTCCATAGCATGAACGGGTACACCCGCTGCCATACAACCCACCCACATCGTATTCGACGTGCATTTTCGTCCGGGCGACGTTTTAAATCTTTGCTTGGCACACCAAGACGGAGATGGCTTTCATCAAGAATCTTGAAAGTGCTTCCCAGCCCTTTCACAAACAGCTGCATATAAATACGGTACCCGGAGCAGCATTTGTCACCAACTTGTCATGCGCAGCTTGTTCGGCTTATCCTCGAAGTAGACATGTTTTTGAGATGACAAAAGGACCTGTTAACTTGACTGTGCCGTTTCGTTGAGTCTACATGACGTTTAACATCGTTGCAGGAGGTTGGAGAATGCCCACATCAAGAAGGACTGATCGAGGCGAAGACATGCACATTTGTATGAGAAAAACGCGGAGCAATTAGACGGACGTTTTACTCATCGACACTTGAGGGCAAACTGCATTTTACGCAACAGCTCGTATGCCACGAGCTGTGGAAGACTGTCCCAACAAAGACCTTGTTTTCAGATAAAATCATGAAGTCCAGCAACTGTAAAATTGTGGTGGCTCGTCAAAAATAGATGCCGACGAGATACCCTCGACATCGTATGCCATAAACAACTTTCAAGGTTGGAAAACGCCAGTGTTCAAAGCCCCGCTGATTCCTTTTCCGCCGCTCGTTTCGCTTTAAGCCTGCTTGGCAGCCTCCTTGGCCTCAACAGCGGCCTGCTCACCCATGGCAGTCAGAATGACGACGTCTGGAATAACCTGTTAGCCTATGATGCCCTCCTCCCCCTTTTTGCTTGTGTATCAAAACTCACTGGTGTCCTTCTCCTCCTCGGTGAAGAGGCGCTGAATCTTCTCGCCAACCTCACCATCGGGGACCTTGACATCGTCCTTGGTGTCGCCATCGTCGGTCATCAGAGAGAGGAAACCATCGTCGGAGATGTCGAGCTGCAACATATGTGTTAGACAGAGCCGTGACGATGTCACTTCGAGAAGGGGCAAGGGCAAACTCACAAGCTGGTACTCGCGGCGGGAGACGTTAGGGACGTCCATGTTGTGGGTGGAAGGGCAAAGATCCTCAAGCTTCTTGCCGGTGAAGATGTCGATGGCGACCAAGTGAACCTTGGCGTGACCGTGCTTGCCAGTCTTGGAGGTAGACATGTCGACGATCTTGCAAGGGCGGCCCTTGATGACGACGAAGCCGTTCTTGCGCAGAGCAGAGCACTGCATGGGGAAGGTGGCGGAGGCACCGGCATCACCCTGAGCCTCGACCTCGAAGGCGTGGTCACCCTGAAGCACGGTCAATTCCATTCACGATTGCGGATGCGAAAGAGGCATCGTGGGGGTGTGGTGATGCCACGACGTGCGGGGCAGGATTTTTGCGCTTGACCACAACAGATGCAAAATGAGGACATCAGAGGGGGTTACGTACGTGCTGCTCTTCGGCCATTTTGACGGAGTTGACAGTGGAAGCTGGTAGGTCGAGAAGAGAAGGGGGATATGCAATCCAAAAGAAGGTTGTTGATGGTGGTGAGTGAAAAATTTCTGGGTAACAAGGAGAAGTCGAGGCTCAACTTTCACCTTTCCTTGTTAGAATTGCCAGGTGGAGCCCCGCATCTGGTGCAGCTCGCTTAGGTAATCACTACTGAACGCGGAGGCAACTACTGTACGTACAATACCTGAACTGAAGGCTGTCGATAGCGTTATCAGTTGCTGTAGGACAACCTCCTGCTAACTCACTTTCTTGTGTGATAACCTCCTGTGAGATAACCTCCCGGAGGCTGTGTGATGCTTTGGAGTCTGTCCTACAATGCACCGTCATTTACCAGTCCTACAGAGCCGTACAAAGTACAGGTCCAAAGCACATGCGGGGCTTTCTCTCGACCCCTCCAAGAACTAAATTTGTGGCGAACCAAACTTGCGCTCATGCCATCTCCCTCTATTCCCATTTTTTTTTCCGGTTCTCTCTTTTTCGGTCCTCTGACAAACAAAACGCATTCACATAATTCACTATGGCCCCTATAATCGACAACATCGACCCCACGATCAAGAGCCTGCGAGAAACGCTGTGCTCGGAGGAGATTCCCCTCCCCGTCCGGTTTCGCGCACTCTTCTCGCTCAAGTACCTGGCCTGCGCGTCCCGAGATGCCAACGCCGAGGCTGCTATGGATGCGATCGCCGCTGCGTTTGCTTCTTCATCTGCCCTCCTGAAGCACGAGCTCGCATACTGCCTCGGCCAGACCCGCAACCTCTACGCCGTGCCACCTCTGCGCGCCTGCCTGGCTGATCTCGAAGAGGACCCTATGTGTCGCCATGAGGCCGCCGAGGCTCTGGGCGCGATCGGACATGACAGCCAACTAGACATCCTGCGCGAGTACAAAGATCGCAAGGGAGAGAATGTGGCTGTCGTGCAGACTTGTGAGATTGCTATCGGCCGGATTGAGTGGGAGAACTCAGAGGAGAGGAAGCAGGAGAAGTTGCGCCAGAGGTAAGTCTTACAATTGCTCTATTGTTCTACGAAAAATGCTTGCATTGCTGACACTCTGTTTCTCCAGCGACTTTACCTCTATCGACCCTGCTCCCCCGATGCCAGAATCCAAGAAGACAGTTGAAGATCTGGGAAACGAGTTGATGGACACGAAGCTACCCCTCTTCGTCCGCTACCGAGCCATGTTTACGCTCCGCGACCTGGCCTCGCCTCCCGACCTGCCAACCGCCGTACCAGCCGTTCATGCCCTCGCGCGTGGATTTGAGGACTCGTCCGACCTATTCCGCCACGAGATCGCCTTCGTATTCGGTCAACTATCCCACCCAGCCTCCATCCCCGCTCTCACATCGGCACTGAGCAACCTGAAGGAGGCCAGCATGGTCAGACACGAGGCTGCCGAGGCTCTCGGTAGTCTTGGTGAAGAGGAGGGTGTTGAGGATATACTGAAGGGCTTCCTCAAAGACCCGGACCAGATCGTCCGTGAGAGTGTTATAGTTGCCCTGGATATGGCCGAGTTTGAGAAGGGAGAGCAGACCGAGTATGCTTTGATTCCTGAAGCTGCTACTGCCACTGCAGCATAGGGTAGGACTGATGATCTGGGGAGGGATTCACGGTGCGGCGTTCAAGGTTGGGAAAAGATTCATCATTCCTGGGTATCATGGTCTATAACTCAAGCTGATTAGACATTTTCGGAAGGGAGGATTTGTTGCGATAGAGTTTGGGGTTTGGTGCTGTATCTAAGTCAGCATGAGAAGCACTGAATACTTGCACTTGGTAAACTCACTTGATTTGGTGAACTTGCAAAATTTGATTCTCGACATGTGAAATTGTCTGCATAATTCTGCACCATCCAACGGCGCAACCTAGTTATTCTCGGTCCATCTATGCCTTATTAGTAACACAATACAATGCTGCGGAACGGACATGACATACTTGAAGCCACAGTCACATGTGTAAAAGATGGTGGACCCTTCATCAGCACTCCGAAGCTGGACTGCCGAAAACCGGACTTCGGTTCTTCCACACTTGGGACAAATCTGGTTTGTCCTTGCCTCCGTGTTCACCTCATGGCGCTTGATAGTCTGAATAGTGGACAGCTTCTGACGCAGGTAAGAGGGGAAGTCAGATGGCTTCGACTTGGTGACGATGTCTTTGGAGGTATTGTCTGAAAGAATTCTGTCAGTCCAAGACCCTTCCTCGTTTCGGCATCTGTGTCACTCACCTTGTTGCTCAGCACCACAGCATTCGCATTGCAGAATGTTCTTTGAACTGCCCTTGGATGAGGGCAGCAGGTTTCCACAGTCAGTGCAGAAGGCGAGAGATCCAATGGAAGCCATGGTGTCGTAATTTCTTCTTGAACAACTTCTTTCCAGACCACAGAATTGGTAATAGAGCAGCCCTGGAGATAGATGAGAATGATCTTGTAAACCAATGCCCATTAAATCTCACTTGATTTTTTTTTTGCAAGGGTGCATGGGGATCGGTTGCTTGAGATCTGGGGAAGCCGCAGAAGCGAAGCCAGATTAGGAAGAGCGGCTCAGATAGGGCCCACCTCGGAAGGTACCCATTCAGACCGTGGCAGGCAGCTAGGGGTCCTTCACTCCATCATCCAAGCTTCCATCATAAGCCCAGTCTGGGAATTGACTTCATCATCACTCACCATCCGTCCAACCGCCTTTCATTCCCTACGACAACTGGACGGTCTTCGAGGAAATTACCGAAGTTTCTGCTGCTTCAACCTGTCCGCACTTCGATGCCAGCTTTCCCAGCCGAACCGGAGAGAAACCGCTACTGAAGACGGCCAGTCTCTTCTGGTCGCGAGTCGCAACTCGACGGGCCTGTTTATTGTCTGGAATCTGGAGGCATTCTTCATGGCTGGTCCCCCTGGGCTCAGATAACTCTCACAATGGCGTACCAAGGGCCAGGAAACCCCAGTGGTGCGCAGAATGGTTTCATACCGTCTGCGCAACCATCTGGGCAGCAAGCGAGGTTCTCTCGACCTTTCACTCTACAAGAGGCCCTTCCGTTCTCGCCGTTCACTTCGGTCATCCCCTTCGAGTCCGGTAAGTTGACAGTGTTCTTATAAGGGTCGTTCTAGTGGGAATATTTATCTTCAACTGACCAACCCACAGACATCATACCAACACCCGACCTTGGAGCTGGACCGTCGTCTTCGAACCTCGCCGATCTCGTCCCCCGCCATGATTTCGAAAACTTGAACAAGGAAGCCAGCAGCCCATCTTCAACTTCGCGACGTCTGGAACAGAGCCTGGAACATGTGCAGAATCTTCTGAATCCTACCAGGCTCACGAAGATGTAAGATTGCCAAAGAGACGAGTTGCGGCGCATCTGCTGACATCCTCGTAGCAACTTCAAGACGGGCGCAAAAGTCGCAGTATCGAGCACTCCCACTAACAGCCTGACTGCAAACCTCTCACCGTTCTCGAAGATGGTGCTCGACAGGACCGCGGTTCCTTACCGCTACCCGACCCCTGATACTCCTATTGCCGCCTCCGCCTCAAATGGCCAACAACCGACCAAGAAGGTCCCCATACCTGCAAACCCACGACGGGAATCGGCCGCTCCTGAGCGTGTGAAGGACAAGAGCAGTCATGAGCCGAGCAACAACAGGACTCCTGAACGCAGCGAATCCAAGTTCGCGGTGTACATACCGACTAAGAAGCAGTATGAGGCCGCCAACTCTGCCACTGCGTCTTCGGACACCATACCTACCAGCAAACCTATTCACCAACCCCCTCCTCCGACGCCAGTTGCAACCGTCGAACCCAGTAGTGTCGCAGAAGTTCCGTCAACAAGACCATCTCTGCCGCCCCAAAGCATCCAGAAAGCTGCTACCATCTCCATCGAGCTGGCACCCGCTCCCTCTTTTAATAAGACTGAGTACATGGTCGTCAATGATGAAGTGGATGAGCCATCAAATCTTTCAATGCGGAAGCGAAAGAGGGACGAGTACGACGAGAGTCAAGATGTCTACCGTGATCAGAAGCAGAAGGCTGATAACGCTTTTCACTCACTCCGTCGTTGCTTCCTGGAAATTTTCGACTCAGAGGACAATGTCGCAGCCACTCAATCTGGGTCGAACCCTCTCGTATTTCTCAATTCACAGCAAGAGCCAGCCATGACTGCAACGGCTCATCAGAAGATCCAACCTCTTCTGCAAAATGCAATCACTCTCGGGTGTTTCGTGCATGTGCCAGTCGAGGAGCTTTTGCGCATACAGCGTCTCAGTGATGGTGCGCTGAAGCAGGTCCAAGACCAGGACATCAGAGTCGACGAGGGCTGGAGTAGTACCGACGCACAATCCTGGGCCCAGCAACTTCCGGAAGTGGACAACGCCCTCAGGGCGGCACGTACGGCGCTGAGGATCATGTCGGCCGGAAGGGAGGACAAGCAACTCTACTCTGAGGATCTCATTCAAGACTGTCTACGCCTTTTCAGGGACGTTACTGACGGTATTGTCGTGCCTGTAACAGAAAAGGTCCGCCGTTACGGCATCAGCGGCGAGAAACACGGAAAGGACAGTAGTAGGGGCCTCTTTGATATACTTGTTACCCACAAGAAGTCGGCTAGTTCCATCTTCACCAGCTTCACACGACTCTACTCCGTTTTTACGACGCTCGTTTCCAACATAGATCTCTCCGAATCCGTGGTCACTGCTTTGGAGACTATATCATCGAACCTGATCTTCGTGGAGAACGCATTCACGGACCGAGACTCTGTGGTTGGGGTTCAGAAGTTCGACGGGATCCGCTTGGTGGCGATGGACATGCTTTCACAGATCTTCCTGAAGAATCCCCAGAGTCGACTTGGCATTGTGGATGACATCTTGCTTCAGCTTGAGAAAATCCCTCAGGCGAAGCAGAAGGCACGTCAATTCAAGCTCAGCGATGGCAGAAACATACAACCAGTGTCGGCTCTCATCCTACGTCTGGTACAGACTAGCGCAGGCAAAGCGGCCGATGTGAAGAGCGCCCAGAGCAAGCTTCTCAGCAGTCTGGATAATGACGAGGCAAGCAATGGTGCCAATGATCAGTCCCGTACTGCGGCGAAAATCTCGTCTTTCCAAGATGAAGAGAGAGCTGCACAGCAGACTGGGAGAGCTGTTATGGAGCTCCAGGGGGTTGCGACATCATTGGCAAGCGCAACGAGAGACAATGCAGCTCATGTCATCGGTTTCATGGTCGGACGAGCGATCAAATCGACAAAGACAGGAGAGTCTCCGTTCCGAAGAATCTTGGAGAACTTTCTTGAGGACATGACCACCTGCTTGGAGTCGCCCGACTGGCCTGCTTCTGAGCTCCTGCTTCGACTACTCATGGCCTCGATGATGAGCCTTGTTGATGGTGAGCGAACTGCGGCTCCGGCCAAGAACATGGCGCTAGAGGTTCTCGGGACGATGGGCGCAGCAATTTCTAAGCTGCGGTCTCTCGTTCGCAAGACAGTGCACTCTCTGGATGCTGTCGAGACCACCGAATTGGGTGCGTATTTGTCGGAACTAGCAACATCCGCGCTCGAACTCAAGTCACATCCAGAGCAGATGGTCTCCTGGTCTGGCCCTTACAGAGCCAGCCTCGAATATCTTGACCAGCGTTGCTCTGATGATCCTCATCTTTCTAGCGCCGTCTCCTTTCTGGTTACGGATTGGGCGAACAAGGTGAGCAACACGTTCGATGGATTCCAAGACGACGACGACGATCGGGACAAGGAGTTTGGCAGGCTGGCATATCGGCTCCGAATGATGATCGAGGACCGGCGCTGGCTTTCCAGCGAGTACAGCTTTGCGACCGTCTCCCCATCACTGGCGAAGCTATCCTACCACATCATCATCATCCGGTCGCAGTTTTGCGAAGCTTATCGGCACATTCTGAACATTCTACTTCGTTTCATGACTATTGACCAAGCCACTGTGCGAAGCAAGAGCTTGAAGAGTGTGAACGACGTCTTGGAGACTGATCCGACGATACTCGACGGGGACTCGACTTTCATGCAACTGATAATCCAATGTTCCACTGATTCTTCGCCTCAAGTCCGAGACTCAGCCCTCGGCCTTATAGGTAAATGCATTGGCATGAGACCGGCGCTGGAGAAGGGCATGATCCCGTCCGTCATTGCCCGTTTTAATGACGCGGGGGTTGGAGTTCGAAAGCGCGCCATGAAACTCGCAAGAGACATCTACTTGCGCAACTCTGACCGGAGCGATCGCAGTGTTGTTGCGAATGGGCTGCTCCTCCGTGTGCAGGATCCTGACGAAGGTGTTCGAGAAGTCGCTAGGCAGATGATCGAGGAAATCTGGATAGCACCATATTACTCGGCAGACAACTCGGCAACTTTCAAGACGGCGCTTGCTGACCATGTTGCCTTGATGATCCAGACTGTGAAGTCTGGCACTGTGGTCAGCGTTCTTGATAAGGTCTTCCAAACGATTATTGGGTCAAAGGAAGCCAATTTCAAGGTCGGCCAAGTTCTCGTCGCCAGCATGTTCGACCTCATCGACAATCCTGAATCCGACGATCCCACCATACCAAGTGGGCGGGATGCGTTACAATTGCTGATGATCCTCGCCAAGGCAGATGCGAAGCTCTTCACCTTCGAGCAGATCAAATTGCTGCAGCCCAAAGTTGCCAGTATCGGCAGCGCAAACGTGGACGCATCAAAGGCTGTGATGACTATTTACCGGCGTGTTCTGCCGCAATTGTCGAGAGTCTACGACCAGTTCCTTACAGAAGTCAGAGGCGCTCTTCTGCCTGCTATAGCAAAGTACCCACGGTCACTGCTTGACGATGTGGCAGCGTGCTTGTGGATCATCAGTGGTCTTCTAGGAAACACGGAGCCTCTATCAAGACTGCTCGTCTCAACTCTGCGAGGTATAAACAGCGCCCGGGAGAAACAACGGAGTAAGACCCTTGACGACAAAGGCATGAAGGGATTCAAGGTGTATGCTTTGATAGCTGGGATGTTGGGTCATCACTGCGACTTTGACGACAGGTTGGACGCCTACAAGCAGATATTCCCGACGTTCAAGGGTGCCTCGGTCTCGAGATTGGTCGTCGAATTGTTGATTCCATTCGCCCAGCCCATGCTTCCCATGGATGTCAGGAAGGCCGCGCTTGATGCAGCGGGTCTTGTCTGTCAAGCTTGGCCAAGGAACTTCGCGGCCGCAAACGTTTACACAACGTTCCAGCAAGTCTTCGATGAGGAAGCGGTTGAGCTGGAGTGGATCATCTTGAGGTCTCTTAAGGAATTCCTCTTTACAGAGGAGAGACGCTCTGAGGAAGCGGCATCCGAGGGCACAACTCAAGGTGAGCAGGGCCAGAAACTGAATCTGAAAGTCATGGGTGGGACCACCTATGACGACGTCTCCAGTGCGACAACCCAGCGTTTCCTCAAGGACATCACGAGAATTGCGCTGTCGTCTCAAAACGATCACGCGTTTCAAGCCGTCGAGGTCTTGGCCAGCATCAACCGCCAGGGTCTGGTCCACCCCAAGGAAACAGGTGTCACCTTGATTACCTTGGAGACGTCGTCAATTCTGAAGATCTCTGAGCTTGCTTTCTCTGAGCATCGCGCCCTGCACGATAAACACGAGACTGTGCTCGAGAGGGAGTACATCAAAGCAGTACAGTCTGCGTTCGCGTATCAGCGCGATATTGTTGGCGATCATCGTGGAGCAACGACTGAGCCCTTCACGTCAAAACTTCATCTCATGATCGAGGTTCTCAAATCTAGCAAGGCCAAGAACCGGATGAGGTTCTTTGAGAAGCTCTGCGCCCAAGTTGATTTCGAACCCGCCAAGCTCGACACCTCCGATGTCATGCCCAGCCATATCCAGTTTTCCCAGTTTGTTGTTGAGAATTTGGCCTTTTTTGACTACGCAAGCGTCAACGAATTGCTGAACACGGTGACCGCCATGGAGAAGCTTGTCACAGGCACCGGAGCCAGCGTGGCCCAGGCAATCGAGGCTGAGATTTTCCAGGTCACCATGGACGCTGTGACTAACCCTCAAGCCGCCGTAGATGGTCAAAACGGCGGTCCTGTCTTCGTCCCAGCTCCACCTCCGGTCGATGCTCATCGTCTTCGGCAACTCACCGCCGGTTCGATGATCCTCCAGTCCATGTGGGAAGCGCGAACCTATCTTCGCCGTCAGTACAACCTTGGCACGAGCAGACGTGATGGCAAGCTCAAGACAGCCAGCAAGGAGAAGGAGACCCAAAAGCCTGTGAAGGTCCAGACAGTCACTGGAGACAAGTTCTGGGATGATATCACCTCGATCATGACCGCTCTATCATCCCAGAGCCGCATGATGGAACAGTGTCGATCCTTTGTGGATCTACTCAACGTGGACAGGGAGTTTAAGGTTGCTGATGAGGAGGATGATATGAATGGCGAGGAACCAGCTACTCCGAGCGGGGATGAGGATGAGGAGGATATAGCAGCAGACCGAGGACGCAAGCGCAAGTCTACTGCCACGCCCCGAAAGAAACGGCCTCGATCGTCCTCTCAGCCGCGGAAGCGTGGACGACCCCGTAAGAACCCAGCACCTCGAGACGATGATGAGGACATGGGATTCTTTTGATCTCTTTGCATGGGAGATTATTTGGCTTTTTGATTTCGGAAGGTTTGGAACAGGTCTGGGAAAGACGGACTGCATCGGCGCAAGACCCAAACAGGGCGGTCAAGGGTTCTCTGGCGTCAGTCGGCTATTTGCTTTGGGGGAAAGGGATCATGATACCTAAAAGCTTTGCATCGGGACGTAGCCAGACCTGCCAATTTTTCTTTTTTGGCGAAGACACAAAAGACAGCTATTTGGCTGTTAACTTGGGGGCCACGTGGCGCATCACATACCCATCTACAAGGGCCACTGGAATCAATCATAATTCATCAGATTCAAACCAGATACTGGCATATCATGAAGCAGTTCGGGTGACATCAATAATAAACAATGGGCCCGACAGCACTTCCCATTTGCTATGCTCATTACATGTAAGATGCCCACTAATACTATGCGTTGACGCTACCGTGTAATACACCTTCTGCAAAAATGTATCCTGAACGCCAGGGGCGCTAGTAAAAGAAAATGCCCCCTTTGCCCATGCACACGCCATGTACACACACACATACATGCATACATACACACACGAATAAAAAGTTCCATGTAAACCGAAAGAAAGAAAAAAAAAGACAGCAGATGCAAGCGAGCCATGCCTTATCCTCTCATGCAATATGCTTCCCATTAGACCGGACCGCATGCCAGGTCTGACCGGAACCCCCCACCTTGCCCCCAAACCAAGCCGGAACCAAAGAAAAGAAAACGAGCTGGAAAGGAAATCGTAGTCGGGTATCGTGCGTGCTCTCGGAATCGTTTGTCCGTTGGGTTCGTCGATGGCTTTATAGTTGTGGTTGGTCCATTCTCGTTCTTCTCCTGTGCCCCCTCCCCCCCCCACCTCGTCTTGATGTGCATCTCTCTCTGTTGATGACCGTCCGCTTTGTTGAGACATATCCAAAGGATCTTTCGTCCCATATATATTACCCAACGCCAGTGCCACCCGTCCGATAGATAGGTGAGCGAGCAGAGCCAAAGTCGTAGTCGATGGCTGCGGAGGGGGATGGATTCGCCCCCCTCTGGCTTCCCCTCCCTCCTCAGCAGCACTTGTTCTTCCTTGTCCTCTCTTCGTCCCCCTCGTGCTGCTGGCCGCCCTGCGCCCCCTGCGCCCTCTCCACCGTGACGCTCGGCGAGAACCCGGGGCTGAACAACCACGACCGCCTATCCCTACCGACCCGGAAACTGCCTCCGGGCCTCGCCCCGTCAAAGTACCCGCCCGGACCGCCGTGGCCGCCGCCGTCATAGCCCGTGCCGCTGGTCGAGCTGCCCGTCCCGTCGTAGCCCGGCGTCAGCCCCGGCGTGCCGGTGGACGTCGCGGCCAGGAGCGCGGCCTGCATCTTACGGTTCTGCTCGACCAGCTTCCGCGTCACCACCCGGAAGACCTCCTCGACACCCTCGCCGCTCTCGGCGCTGATCTCGTGGCACGCGTCCCAGCC